>JAQZBX010054497.1:0-18636 GCA_029593785.1 Cabassous unicinctus
CATCAGCCAGTGTGGGAAATCAATGCTAAACATCAGCTACAGGCCGGCTTATGATCAGGTACGTGGTATAGAAATGGTATCGGGCATAGAAGTGGTATCCCGGGCTCTCGTCTCCATCCTTCCCCGGCACACTGACTCTTCCTCTCACCACTCAGCGCTGGTGTTGGCAGAATCCTCTAGTTGTAGAAAGCTTCTGTTGCTTGCCAGCTGAGTTTCCATCCAAGAGTAAATGGGCTTCTTTCCAGCAAACAAGCTGACAAGAGCAAACAAGCCACAGAATGCTTGACAGCTTCTGGAGAAAAGGGGAAGTGAAAGGTACATTATTATTAGCTGGCTTGGGAAGTCCAGAGAAGCCTCAGAATATTGGATTAGGTTTCCCTGAAGGTGTTTCAGAGCTGACTTTCAGGCTTCCTGTGTTGATCTCCTTCGTAATCGTTCATGCTCTCCAGTTTCTGCAAACCAGCCCCGTACCTGTCAAGGCGTGTCTTGTTGGTATTTTTAACTGAAATGGGAGGGGGAAATGGAGAAACTACTGTTTGGATGGCTAAGCAGCCTCCTCTAAGTAAGGGCTTCTGATGCTTATAATTCCATAAATTCTGGACCCAGAGGAGATTAGGAGACACTGAGGATTTCATGTTTCTATAAATACACATCAGTGTTGTTTTTTGTTTTTTTCTTTCAAAAAACTGTATGTTGGGGAGCGGATGTAGCTCAAGTGATTGAGTGCCTGCTTCCCATATACAAGGTCCTGGGTTCAATCCCCAGTACCTTCCCTTAAAAAAACAAAACAAAACAACCCTGTATGTTGTGACAGTTCATTAAAGGAAGGGTAAAGTGGAAGGCTTGGTAGTCAGGGGCTTACCTAACATGATTCGGGGAGATGAGGAAGAGGCAGGTAAGAACCCAGATCTGGCAGGAACCAGAGATCAAAACCAACCTTCCCATTTTGCAGAGGAAAAAATTTTGTTTCGTGGCTAGTGAGACGATTAATGTGCAAAGAGTCCCTCAGTTGGTCTGTGGCCACAGTAGGCCCAGAACCCCCTCCTCTTAACTCCCTATTCTGGTTCATTTCAAGATCTTCTATTGTCCACCTGGTCCTCTTTCAGAAGAGGGTCTTTCTAGGCACCTGATTTTGGAGGAGCTTTTCAAACTTTTCCCACAAGATAAGAAAATATCTCAGTCATAAGAAAGAAGCCTTCTAGATGCTGCCTAAAATGCCAGCTACCTGCCATGAGCAGAACTCTATCCCTGGGGATAAACTTCCTAGGAAAGACACATGACCTTTTCTCAAACAGGGTCCTTGGTCAGGAAGCCTATTAGCTTGGCAGGGTGCCAGTGTTATTGTTTTGCTTGTTTTCCTTTATTAAAAATACAGTCTAGGATGCACACTCAGCTTTCAAGCCATGGGCATCTGGCCTAGCTGGATTTCTTTTCTGGTTTGTTTGGGTTGTGTTTTTCCCAGTTTCTCCGAAAGTGAAAGAGAAACAAGAATTGGCAGGGTATTGTGAAAGCACAGCAGACCTTTGGCCAAGCGAAGGTTGGGGAGGCCCTGATGTGTCTAAAGATTCATCTGGGGAACTCCTCCCCGACACTGCTTTATTGAAGCACTTTTGCATTAAGAGAAGCCAGGCCAGTTGGGTGAACCTCTGAGGGCCTTTGGCTTCTTCCTCTTCAGTTTAGGCAGGAGATTCAGAAAGGGAAAGAAACAGTTTCAGGGGTATGTTGGACCAAGTTCCAGAAGAAATTGGATGGGCTCCCAGGCCTGGTGTGTCAGAGTTTTCAAGGCACTGGAGAGGAGAGATGTTGATGCACTCAGCTAGGCTCTTCCATGGAGCGCGAGGCTCTTCCATGGAGTGTGAGCTCTTCCATGGAGCGCGAGGCTCTTTGTGCCCTTTTGTGGGGACCCACCGCTGGTCTATGGCTGCATGGAGCTGCAAGACCTGGCTCTCCTGTTCCCTTTCCAGAGAACCTGGGACCACCTCTGCTGTTTTCCTGGTTCCTAACTAGTGGGGATGTAGGCCCCTGGAGTGGGGTTCAGCTCAGGCCAGGACCAGACCTGCTGGGATTAACTGGCCTCGGTATTTTCCCCAAGGAGAAAAAGCCATGTACTGTTTTGTTTATCCTTCAGCCTTTGGATAATAGTAGCAGCAATATAATGTGCCAGACTTTAATGCATCCATTATCCCATTCACTCCTTACAATTATCCTGAGAGGATAGCTATTATTATTATCCCCATTTTAGAGATAAAGGTTCAGGGGTTAGAGAAGCCTCTCAAAGTCATAACATCTGGGACGACTTGACCAAGACCCACTCTGTCTGCCGTCCAAGCCCAGGTTCTTAACCACTGGATTGCACTGCCACCAGGGAAGGCTGCTTTGTATGCATGGAAGTTTGGGAGTTTTGGGGGAGGGGATACAATGGAAATTTATCCCAAGAGGCAGGGAGCGAATTTTTTTCCATTCTGTCTTTACTTAAAACACTGCTTTCTCATAATGATCACCATTTTCAAATTGAGTTACATGAGTCCTCAGAGCTCATGCTAACCAATAAGATTTGAGTTTGAATCCAGATTGACTACCTCTGACTTGGGCCTCAAGATCCCCATCTATAAAATGGAGATGATGTTACCTGCTTTGTAGGTTTGTTGTGAGATTGATGCTATCTGGAGCCATCTAAAGTGTTGAGCCCAGGGTTGGAGCTGCTAATAAAAATACTGGTTGCTGTAACATTTTTCTGGAAAGAAAGAGCAAACATCACATGAGGGGTAAATCGGGAATATCCTGCTGCTGCCCCTCATCACATGCCCCTTCCTTATTATGGGTCTGACAGAGGACTCCGAATTTTCCATTCCATTCTTACTCCAGGACAGGAAATGGAAACACGGGAAGCAGATGGATGGAATGGGCAAGGTTCCCAAAGAAACAGCAACTGTCCCCCAGCCCAGTGATTCCCTCTAAATCTCAAGGGAGTCCCATTGTTCCAACCATCACTGGCTTTTTTTTCCCACCTCAAAACCCTATAAATTCTGATTGCCAGAGTCTGGCTATTAGTCCTTTTTAGCTTTGCCTCAGGGTAGATGGTTCCTGGTCCTCCCTTAATCTGCATCCTCTTTAACTAGAAACCTGGTGTGTGGGTGGCCTCCTAAAAGGGAACCGGATGTAAGCTTCTCACACCAGTACCCTCAGCCCCCATAGAAGGTCAGGAATGGGGAAGCCCTCTGCTTGTTGCCTGACAACTGTTCTTTATCTGAGGGTTCTGGGTAGATGGTGGTTATTTTTAATTCTAAGTATCTTTTTTCTTTTCTTTTTCTCTTTTTTTTTTTTGAGGGGAGGGGGGTGCATTTTCACATCTCCAAAGTCTGGGTGCATTTTGGGACCAACAGTGTCCTAGGTTTGATGAAATACAGTATATAAAATGTCAGGCCTGGAAAGGAGGGAGCTCAGCTTATTGAGCCCTCCTCTACAGACAAAGACACAGAGGCTGTCCCAAGGTTAAAGGACTTGCCCTCCTCCTGGGGACAGATAGAACTTCAACAGGGGTCTCTTCGATTCTTGCCATCACGCCATACTGCTTCTCGTCCTTGTGAGCACAGGAAGGCTACTGGCATTTCCTTCTTCCTCGATATGTGCAAGAAAATGAAAATCTTTGCTGTCACTGAGTCACAAGGCGATAATGTAGGGTAGAGAGTTTGCCAGCATGGAGACTCTACCCACACCCCCTTGGTAGAAGTGCCCTGGCTCTGAACTCTCTCCACCTGGAAACCCGAAAGGGAACCTTCCACGTTAAGAAACAAATAGGTCAGGGTTGTTTTCTTCTCCCAAAATGAGCAAGCTGATCTAATAATTCCTGGTTACCCTTTGCCTCTGCTTACAGGGTGGCCCAGTTGAAATTCTTCCCTTCCTCTACCTTGGAAGTGCCTACCACGCATCCAAGTGCGAATTCCTCGCCAATCTGCACATCACGGCCCTGCTGAATGTCTCACGGCGGGCGTCCGAGGCCTGCACGACCCACCTACACTACAAATGGATCCCCGTGGAAGACAGCCACACGGCTGACATCAGCTCCCACTTTCAAGAAGCAATAGACTTCATTGGTAGGTTCAGCCAGTTCCCCTTCAGTTATTTTGTGGAAGCCCCCTGTGGGCAAATGTCGTCAGATTTTGATGTACTCCTGAGGGCTCCCTTTATTTACCAAGAAGAAAAGTGTCTTGCACATGCATCCACCAAGAGTTAGAGCCAAGCAGGGCTGCAGCCTCCAAGAAGGCAGAGAGGAGGATTTGAGTTGCTATTAATAGGAGCTTTAATTTGCAAGATAAATGGATTAATATAATTTTATGGCAATACTCACTGCTGCTTTTGTTATTGTTCCTAGCTGGGCGGGATTCTGAGAGTGTGTCCCCACGTAATACTCCCTATGAAGGAAGCAGGGGGGAAAAGAACCACCCTAACTGTGCTTCTACGTAGGTTGGGATATTTTTAGAAGCAAACAGAAGGATTGAGAGAGCACTATGTCCGCACTGAGCCCCAAGGGCCCGGCAGCTTTCCAGGGTGTTTGGCAAATTTGTTTTGCATTTCTAGCTAATTTTGGATTAAAGAGAGCACTTGCCTCAAGCTCAGCCTTTATGAATGGAAAAGTTGGCATATTTTGCATACTTTCTGCATTCCTCTGAGGCAGTTATCGTTTACTCTGTTTAACAGGTCTATACCCAAGGTCTTGGCCTCAGACCCCTCTGCCTAGAAAGGGCTTTGGACCTTGGAGTTTCCAGATACTCAGTGTTGACTCAGTTGTTCTCCCATTTGACATCTTCTCTTTTCCCCATTCTTTGGCTTGGGCTGGGTTGTTTTTTTTTCCTGTCTCAAATTTGCAGACACCACTCCCCAACCTCGTGGTTGGGCCTCTCTTGCCAGAGTCCTCCTTTCTTTTCTCTTTGACAGGCTTGGTTGTTGAAACTGAGACATGATTTTCCTGTGTCTTATTCTGAGGGATGTTCAAGGTGGAAAGGCAGGTGCTTGGCACAGCAACATTTATAGTACAGGTAGCAATTAAAAGACCCCCCTTCAGCCATGTGGTGGGCTCTCTGCCCATCACATACAATTTCCGCTCAACAGGAAACCCTGATGAGAAACTCACCAGATGCAAAAGGCAGAGCCTGTCTTCCTTGTGCCCGAGCTTTAAGGCTGGATGGTTCTTTGAAGTCCTTTGGAGGCAGCCAAAATGATCGGTTCAGGGTGGGAAACTCTTGACTTGTTCTCCCAGTCCCAGGGAATGCCTTGCCCTTCTCAGCCTGTTATTTAATTACTTAGATAGCTACTTAATGAGGTCATTAAACCCACCCCCATCCATTTCTCAGAACCTGCCCTCCCCATCGAGTGTGTATATGTGTCTCTGTGTTTTGTATCTACAGCTTCCCAAACCCACAATTTTTTTTTTTTTTTTTTTAATTGGGAGGTCCCGGGGATTGAACCCAGGGCCCTCCATATGGGGGATGGACACCCAACCATTCGAGCCACATCCGTCCCCCAACCCACAATGTTTTGAAAGCACAAGATGCTTTTCCCCAGACCCTTGCCCTGCTGATGGAAGGAAGGCCTGGGCATCTTCCGTGGTCAGTGTGCTGAACCATGCACTCTGACCCCTTCTGACGGAAGAGGGCCACAGTAGGGCCACCTGAATGGCAAGCCCCTGAGGTTTAGAGTGGGTTCCAGAGGCAATGCAACCTAGGCCCTTTGCTTTTCTGGATGTGACACTGGGCCAATTAAAAGCTAGACTGAAGAAGAGGCCAGCTGAAAGCAAAGGAAATCAGGAGCCACAACCCTGTAATCCTAGCAACTCAGGGTCTCCCCTTTGAACTAATTTACAAGGGCTTTTTCTCTTGAGTCAGAGACTAGATTGGGGGCACTTCTAATCACTTGCTCCAGTGTATCCTTTGCGGTTTTGGTTCAGAAGGGGAAACTCCAGGGCTCATAACTCCCCCTCATAAATTTTATCTTTTAGATCTTACAGATGCATTTGCAAACCTTTTGAACTTAGAGAGGGGAATACTGACTTTTTCAAAAATATTTTTGCATACTGTGGCCTTACCTAGTGCCAGCTACATTCAACTTCCTGTGATGTCATTGTTTCCTTATGAGCAAAAGAAGGAATCGGAAAGACTGTTTTTTTTGTGTGGTTTTATTTGATATATATATACACACACACACACACACACACAACCTTTTACCCTTTCCCATGTTTAAAAATCAGGTGGTCTTCAGCAACTGTTGACCTTTTTCAGAAGGAGTCGAACAGGAAAGGAGGGTGCCCCCCCACCCTTTTGCCTAAAGCGTGCTGACGGTGGTAGCTTTATAGTCATGACTTCCGTTGTTGTGCACGATATAGTTTGCAAAAGCCATTTGTATCCTTCATCTAGTAAACATCACTTAGCCAGGGTTATAATTAGAGGCTGTGCACTATTTATTGTATGTTTGATGGTGGGACCTCTGGGAGGTGAGCCAAGCAATCCCACCTTGGCACAGCCAGACAGGGTGCCCAGGGAGACCAGAAGGCCTCTACCAGGATGGAGACTAGTCATCATTAGACTCAGACTCTGAGAGGCAGGAATTGCTTCTCCACTGTCTTTGAGCGGAACCCTCTCCTCAGAAAACTATGCATACCCAATAAAAAGTTGCATACAGTGTTTTGCAATGCCTCTTGAAACCCATCCATGGAACCCAAGTTAAGATGGCATCCCCAGGAAGGGATTTCTCCAAGTCTAGCGCCTCCAGTGGCAGAAGTGCTACTTACAAGAGTCCTGGAGAACAGGGAAGCAGCTCTAAGGATTAAGGTCTTCCATGGGGGCAGACGTCAGTGAGACCCCCAAAGCTCTGTCCTTACCAGTGGGAATTTAAAACTAGCAGAAGATTAGTGTAGGACCATAGCTTTTGAGCGGGCACAACTAGGTTACTTTAGTGCTTCTTTCTTATGTTTTGGCTTTGCCTGTGGATTCCATCCCAACTTATTCCCACCATCTTGTCTTCCTTCCAGACTGTGTCAGGGAAAAGGGAGGCAAGGTCCTGGTCCACTGCGAGGCTGGGATCTCCCGTTCACCCACCATCTGCATGGCTTACCTCATGAAGACCAACCAGTTCCGCCTGAAGGAGGCCTTCGAGTACATCAAGCAAAGGAGGAGTGTGATCTCGCCCAATTTTGGCTTCATGGGCCAGCTCCTGCAGTATGAATCTGAGATCCTGCCCTCCACGCCCAAACCCCAGGCTCCCTCCTGCCAAGGGGAGGCAGCAGGCTCTTCATTTCTAGACCATTTGCAGACACTGAGCCCTGATGTGCAGGGTTCCTTCTGCACATTCCCTACCTCAGTGCTGGCGCCAGTACCCACCCACTCAGCGGTCTCGGAGCTCAACAGGAGCCCTGTGGCCACAGCCATGTCCCACTGAAGCCAGGAGGGGAGCCAGCCCAGCCCCAAGAGCAACTGTGATTCTGTTTTTTAAACTCATGGACATTTCATACCTGTGCAATACTGAAGACCTCACTCACTCTGTCACACAGCTCCCGTGGGACAGTGAGTGGTCACCAGGCTTGCAAATAAACTTCAGACTGACCTCGGGGACAGGTGCTCGGGACTGAAGGAAGGCCAAGCCATTATGAGAGCACAGCATGTGCTGACTACTGTACTTCCAGAACTCCCGCCCTCTCAGGACTGCTCCGTCCTCGCACCTCAAAGTTCGCCTTTTCATTTCAAGCGCAAGGCAATAAATACCTGCAGCAACGTGGCAAAATGCAGTTGCTGGACCAGGAGAAAAGGCCCTTACAAAGCCAATTCATTTTGAAGGAAGCACAATTTCCACCTTCTTCTTTGAACTTTGGCGGTCTCAGTATCTGCCTCTCTTGCTTCAGGGCAAAAGCTGACCACCATCTAGTCAGGAAAGCAACCTTACTGGGTCTGTAAGGGACAGGATACTTATGCTGGTTTGAACCCTGAAGTGTTTTTGAGATTCCCTCTTGGGTCCATTGGAAGCAGTTGGTTGAAGTAGCAAGACGTTGACTTTTCCAGGTTTCTTTTAAACTGTGGGTTCTTCCCTGACTTTGGACTTTGGCATGATTCTTATTCATACTTGAACCTTTCTTGATGAACCTTCTGTGTCATTTGAAAACAGTACTCCAGAACGCAGACCAAAAATCGCCCATTGGTGGCGACGACAGTGGCTGCCAGGAGAGAAAGGGTATCTGCTATGTAGCCTGGGTGAGTGGCAGTGAAAACGGCCACCTCCGCTTGCTGTCCTTACTTGTGTTTTGTCTCTTGTGACCCTCATTTTCTTCCCTGCCCCTAGCGGTCGTCTTCAAGCTACTGATTTCCAGGTTTGCAGATTTTGCAGTGTGGTACTACTACTTTTTTGTCTGTAGGTAATTTCTCCAAGGGGAAAGGAAATGATTTCCTAAAACCCATGTGAATGTGAAGGAAAGTGATATGTTACTCGTTTTTTTTTTTTTTTTATAGTGCAAAATAATAAAAAGAAAAAATCACTTCTCCTTTGTTCTTGTAAGGTAGGAGTACCTTGGGGTGGGGGTGCCCAGCTGGCCTCACTGGGTTTTATTTTCACATGAGCTCTAAGGCAATGGTGGTGGGATGTGCAGCTGTAGGCCTGGGGTTGTGTGTCTGCTCATGGGTGAGTGATCTTGGCAGTGATGCAGAATGTTACTTCCTATTGAGGTGCTCCCCCAGGCTAACTTACAGAAGTCCTTAGGCACAGGCTACATGGGGAGGTGCTCAGAGCATCTGCCCACCCTGAACTTTTCACTCCTATAACTCCAGGCAAACAGTTCCACCTGGACCTTGGAGCAAATTGGGTTAGTTGGTCAAATCTCTTAAAAAAAGAGCAAACTGGGTTAGTTGATCAAATCCCTTAAAGCTCAAGGTCCAGCAAAACCAAGTGCAGGCCTGCAGCTTCTCACCTCACTTTGGCCAGCCTCTTCCCTCCAGGGCCCGGCACATGCTAGACACTCAGGAAAGTTTGGATAAATGACCAAGAGATGGAGAAGTGAACTAGGTATAGGAAGGTTTAGCCTGAGTGCCTTCCCCCCACTTTTACCTTTGGAACTAATTCTTCTGGATAATTCCCTTAGGAGTTCCTAGGTAAATCCCTCAATGAGTGGGTTTAAATCCAAGGCTGAATCAACCTGCCTTCTGAGTAACTTGCAGTGTGCTGGTGGAGAAGGAAGGGGCATTATCAACTTCACCCCACTGCCGACCCTACCTAACTTGTGGGGCCCCTGTTTCTTAATAAGGGAGAGTGGGGGACTGGCTGAGGTTTGTGCCGGCCCTAATCAGCTGGTGTCTAATACAGGGGGATTCCAACCATACTCAGTCCTCGAGGGTCCAAAGAGGCCTCCAGCTCCCCCAACAAGTACCATGTCAGTCAATGAGATGGCTCCGGAGCCCAGGGTAACCCAGCTCTTTGTAAACATTTCACCTCAAAGCCTATATTTGAGGTCTTGCTTTCCACATCTTTCCTTTCCCCAACTCACCTTGCACAGCTTCCTTGGAAAGCCCAGAGATGAGAACGCCACTGGCTGTGATGCCCCATTTCCTTCAGTCTGCTCCCCTCATCTGCATAATCCAAGTACGAGTTTCCAAGGGAAGAAAGTGGACTGAAGAACACTGGAACAGGGAGTGAGAAGTCCTGGGTCCGAATGCTCAGCCTGCCCCTAACGCTGGTGCTCTAAGCTCATCTCTTAACATCTCTGAACCAGACTTTTTCCAGGGTGTGGTCTAGCTGCAGCCTGAGATCCCTCTCAGGTTTTGCACCTCTGAGCCTCTGATCAGCCATGGACTGTGCCCATTGTGCTGAACTGTCCAGGAGCTGAGTGGCCAGAGGAGCCTGAAGCAGGGAGAGCCAGGGAGTGGGCATCTGGGTGCCAGCTGAGGTGATGTGCTAAGCTGCGCCCCACTTGCTGACATTTGCCTCATTGCATTAAAGTCTTTCTCCAAAGGGTGAGTAAGCCCTCTAAATCAGGCGTGCGAAGATGGCTCATAAGCCCGTGAGTCACTAGAGGGTTAGGCAAGTGAAGGCCCCCAGCTGGAGATGGCTCTGTAACTCTCGCTCCATTTAATGGTCTTCTCATCAATTACGCCTCCATTTTTGCCAAGGTCAACCTCACACTGGCCTCCAGTGCCAGGTGGGGAATTCAAGCTGGCAGTGCCCAGTTCCTTCATCCTTGGTCTTCAGAATCATCTGAGGTAGAGATGTATCTGGGGAGCAGAGATTTTTGGTTGCCTCCTATTCTGTTCCCCAGCTGGGTCTGTGGGTGAGCCCCCACAGGTCCACCCTATGCCCTGGGTTGGGCCTGATGGGGAGAGGAAATATATGAGCAGCCTCATACCACTATCCAGTGGTCTGGCAGGAGCCCTGTGTACCATGGTCTCCTTTGTGTGAGGTACCTGGTAGGAACATCCCCCAGGTCTCAATACCCTGAACTTCTGTACCTCTCTCAGCTGCTGGTGCCTTATCTTTTGAACACTATGAAACTCATGCCTGATCCGTTTCCCTATTTGCTCAGGCCACTAGGCAGCTCAGAACCAAAATTTTAGCCCATTTCAGGCAATTTTATAGGACTTTAAGGCATATACTTTGAGTATTGACTTCACCCCAATTCCATTAAATTTTCCCAAATTTATTTCCTTTTTACCTCCATTTCCTCAGTGACTTAAAAAAAATTGGAGGGTAGTAAAGATTAAATATATCACAATGCTTTTATGGAATGAGATTGGGATATAAATAAATAGAGAAGCCCACACATCCTCAACATTGCTATTCTCCATTCCACTCTGAATGATTCACCTGTGAGACTGGACTCCTTTGCTTTCTCGGTGCCTCTCCTGAGTTCTTGATTCTTTCTGGAATAGGTCCTGTCCAGAACCCAAACCCCATAGCAGGTCCTGCTTCCTTGCCTCAGAATCTCTGACATTGTCCTCTATTTGCAACCCTGTATTTTGCTGCCAATATCCCTTCTGAGGGGGAGCCCTGGCATGGATGGACAAATTGCTCAAAGCCTCAGTGCAGTCCCTCCTGATGCCCACCCACCAGATATGATTCCTGTGCCTAGATGACCACCTATCCCTCCATCCATTTAACACTGAGCACCTGCTGGAAGCAAATTCAGTGAGGAGCAAGATACCCATGGCCCTGCCGTCAAGGAATTCATGGCTGGCCTCTGCAGTTGGGTCAATGTCCCCAGCCCCACTAGTCCCCTCCCCCAGGTACCCTCCTGTCCCAGATTTCAGCTCCATCCTCTCCCCATGAGGTCCCAGCATACTTCATGTCCAAACTCCCCTGGATATGCCAGCCTGTGGGCATGGCTGTATTACCTGCCCTCGTGTGGGGAACCCTGCCTCATCCCTTATTCATTAACTTTTTGTGAATATTGTGTGGTTCCCCTTCCACCCCCACTGGAGTGCAAAAAGAAGTGAGTTCTTATTGAGCCCTTGTGCTTTTTCTGCCATTTGGGCGATAGCAAACGTGTATATTAAGCACCACTACATGCCACACGCCAAGCTAGGCATGTACACAGGTTTCACCTTGGTTAATCCTCACCACAACCCATACATATGTTTTTTGTTTGTTTGATTGTTTTTGATTAGGCCAGTAATTTATTTATTTATTTATTTAAAGATTTATTTATTTTATTTTACTTATCCCCCCCTTGCTGCTTGTGCTGCTGTGTCCATTCGCTGCGTGTCTTCTCTGTGTCTGCTTATCTCCCCCTTGCTGTGAGGTCTTGCCGCATCAGCCCACGGCGCCGCGCGAGCCGGCCTGCCCTCACAAGGAGGGGCCGGGAAGCGAACCCGGGGCCTCTCATATGGTAAACGGGGGCTCTATCCACTGAGCCACAGCCGCTTCCTGCCGTGAGGTTGCTGCATCAGCCCACCGCACCGCTCAGGCCAGCATGCCCTCACAAGGAGGCCTCGGGACGCGAACCCGGGTCTCCCATATGGTAAACGGGGGCTCTATCCACTGAGCCACACCCGCTTCCCTGGCCAGTAATTTATTAAGACAGGGAGAGAAGAGAAATGGGAGAAAATAACAGATCATAGGTCCCAGGTAGAGAAGAAGGGACTGAAAAGTGATCAGGACTGATTTACAGACTACGGTTTCCCATTAGAGATTATAAATGCCCAGGTTTTACTTGCGTGTTGATCCGTTGGGGGCTGGGGGGGGGGGACACGGTGAGAACAGGGCGCAGAAGGCTAGAGGGAGAGAGAGAGAGAGAGCGCCATACATATGTTTTTATCATCTCCATTTACAGATACACAAACAGCCTCAGAGATACCAAGTGATATGATCAAAGTCACACAGCTAGTAAATGGTAGAGCCAGCCTGAAGCTATTTCACTGATTTTTGTACCTCTCTGAGTTCCTGGGGTACACGGTGGGCACTGCTGTGCACTGGGCTTTTGTTTGCAAGGGAGAGAGACTCCTCAAGCCACATTAAGGAAAAGGGTTTTGGTGGACAGATGCAAATGGTCTTTAATGCCCAGCCACACTTATCACCACTTTCATTCTTCGGTTTGGACAGACTTCAGAATGAAGAAACGCGATCTCAGTACAGTCAAATGTTTATTTGATTACAGCTCAGTGTTGCGGCTCCAACCTGGCCGAGGCACCGATGGAAGCGCCCTCAGTGTTACGGCTCAAGCCTGGCTGAGGCGTTGGTGGGAGCGCATGTGGGGCAAAGATGAAAGCGAACAGCTCAGTGCTACGTCTCAGCTCAGTGTTGCACTCGGCTCGGTGTTGCAGCTCCGTGTTCATCCTGCCAGCGAAGGTGGAAGCGTGCTCAGGGCTTTGGGGCTGAGCTAGATATAGCTTCACTGCGTAGCTGCCCCTGGGGGGGTGGAGCCCCAAGTTGCAATGCTCTGATTGGTTGATCACTGGGTCCACGCGAGGGCATTGGTTAGGGTTTGGAGACTAGATTAGCATTTTATGTTAGTAAGGTGTGCTAACTGGGAGGTGTTGATTGGTTGATTATTAATTAGGGTAAGGGATCCTATTGGTTGGAAAATCTCTTATCCAATTGGTTGGCTCAGGATCCCTTATCCTATTGATTGGCTCAGGATCCCTCTGCCTAGGGGTCACAGTTCAGTTACCAGCCCGCTCCTTCAACACTGTACTCCAGCCACGCTGGCTTTCCTACATTCCTTCTTGCCTCAGGGCCTTGGCACATGCCCACCTCACTGCCTGGAACACCTTTCTCCTCTAAATTCCCCCTTCAGCTAATTAACTCCTGCTGGTCCTTCCCTTAGCTCAAACTTCAGGTCCCCAGAGAAGCCCTCCCAGACTCCCAAATTAGGTCAGATATCCCTGTTGGATCTCTCATAGCTCCCTATATTTTTTCTTCATATTTCATCAAAGTTTATAAATTATTCATTTTTCTATGATTGCTTTTTTAATGTTGGTCTTCCCCCGACTAGAAGTACCAGGAGAGCAGAGATTACATTGCATTTCAAGAGACTAGCACCAGACCTGAGTTAGAGTAGGTGTTTAATAAAAATCATTTGTATGAAGGAGTGAAGGAGTGAAAAATTGGGACTAGAAAGCAGTCAGGACCACAGGCTGCTCTCTCCATCTCTCTCAGAGCCCCTGCTACCCTGTGCAAATGAGCTCCTTCATTTATTCTCATGCCACTGGCCAACCCTCCCCCAATCCTAGAAGAAAATGGTTTCTTAGACTTAAGCAATTACTGCTACCTTACTGGTCAGTACCTATGGCATCCGGGCACCTCTTTGGTTACTGGCCAGCCTATGGGTGGGCTGCCCTTGAGTCAGGTGTCATCCTGGACCAATCAGTTTCCACTCAGTTCCGAGAAGGCTGTCTTTTAGACTCCGTGCGCAGGGTCCATGGGTGAGGGCTGTTTCAGCTAGAAGGGGCACCGTCCTGTTAGGCACTTGTCTAACTTGCCATATCTCCAGATTGAGTGTTCAATAAAAAGACCCAGGACATTGCCGTATAGTCTGGGCACAATAAAACTCAACTTTCCCTCTCTTGTCCCACCATCAGTGAACACCCTAAATTGGTAAATTAAATTTAAAATCCTGGCTTATTTGTAGTAGTAGACCAGATTCCCCTCCCCACCCACCACCCCCACCACCACCACCACCGTGCGCATTCACTCATAAAGTTTACAGAAACCAAGAGGCCTCCAGGTGGGACCTTAAAATAGACTCTTGAAGCATCTGTACACGTCTCATTCCGGGCTTCTCCAGCAGCTAGGAGGAAATGTGCTTTTTGAAGAACAAACCTCTCCGAAGCCTCAAATATATCAGTATGGTAGGAAGATGAAAAAAAGTTATTTCCAACCTGTGATGAAAGAACAGTGGACTTCGAATCAGGAAGCATGGCTTCTGGTGTCAGACCCTGGGGACTCTCGCTGCTTGGGACCTTAAAGGGGAGTTGTCCCCAAAGACGCCATTGTGTGAGTGTAAGTGTGGGGATTGTGGGATGGGTGGGAGACTAGTAACAAGTCCCCTGATCCCTCACAGCCTGGAGGCTAGAAGTAACTTCAAAAGGTCATGAATTCTATCTCCAGCCTCAATAGAAACATCCATAAACAGGCCAGAATGACCCATGTTCTCGGAAAAGAAGGGAGGGAGATGACAACCTCAAAGTATTGAGTACTTACTGTGGGCAGACCCAATGCCAGGTGCTTTGCATGTAAGATCCACAAGAACCCTTCAAGGTGGATATCATTAGCCCTGTTTACAGGCAAGGAAACTAAGAGGTCACACACCCTGCTCCAGGTGATGCAGGGAGAGCCTCTCAGTGTCTGTCAGGATATCCCGCTCAGGGTGGACTCCAAAGGGCCCGCTCTTTCCCCTATTCTACTCTGTTTTCCAGAAAAGGAAATTGAAAAGCTTCTGAGTGTGTGTCTCCATGTCTGCACCCCTTAAATGTAGTGATGAAATCTATTGGTTCCCTGAGTGGGGTTTCAAATGATGTAATCATAAAACGTCTTCATTTTACAAAGCCTTCTCTTCCGACATTAGGAGGGGATTGGAGACTGTTACAGGACGAAGAGTTGAAAGAGGTAGTGAGACTTGGCGTGGAGAGAAGAGTCAATGAATTGCCTAACAGAAGTTGTAGAAAGTAGTGTTAAGGAACTCAAGGGTTGGAGCTTCATTAAACTCAAGTCTGAATTCTATCTCTGCCACATACTAGCTCTGTGGACATGGACAAATTACTGCATATCCCTAAACTTCAAAGTCCTTATCCATGGGAAGCGGGTGTGGCTCAGTGGATAGAGCCCCCGTTTACCATATGGGAGGCCCGGATTCGCTTCCCGAGGCCTCCTTGTGAGGGCACGCCGGCCTGAGCGGTGCGGTGGGCTGAGGCAGCAACCTCACGGCAGGAAGCGGGTGTGGCTCAGTGGATAGAGCACCCGTTTACCATATGAGAGGCCCCAGGTTCGCTTCCCGGAGCCTCCTTGTGAGGGCAGGCCGGCTCGCGTGGCGCCGTGGGCTGATGCGGCAAGACCTCACAGCAAGGGGGAGATAAGCAGACACAGAGAAGACATGCAGTGAATGGACACAGCAGCACAAGCAGCAAGGGGGGGGGGGATAAATAATAAATAAAAAAATAAATAAAAATAAAAAAAGTCCTTATCCATAAAATGGGTATACTAATTGAACCTACTGTGTGAGTACAATTTCGAAAAGTAAATGTGATAAGGAATAATTGCCTAGCCAGACAATCATTAAGTCCTTAGTGAATGGTGATCATGATTATTAATTACAATAATTGCAGCAGTGGACTACTCAGTGGTGTTAGTGTTGGGCAAACAGTAGTGGGATTTCTACTGGAGAGGATTCAAGCCTCAGGGCTTTTGCACACATCTCTCTCCCTCTGCCTGGAAGGCTTAGCCCTTCCCTTCTTCACCCTACCATTCTTGGGTCTCCTTCTTGGGTCTCCTTTGGATCTCACCCATGACTTCTCTTCCTCAGGAAAGTCCTCTTGGATTTCAGGCTTCCATAATAAAAGCCCTTCTGGGAATATGGTATCTGGGTAGGTTTATATTAGAGTTTTCTGTAATATTTTTAAAATTTTGTTTGCAACTTTCTTGTAAGTTTGAAATTATTCCCCCCCAAAGAGAATTTTTTAAAACTCCTCCTGGTATCTATACCTACTCTTAGCTTTATCGAGGTATAATTTATATACAATAAAATTAACCCATTTTAAGTTTACAGTTAAATAGGTTTTGATAAATGTATATATACTGTCATGTAACACCCCCCACAATCAAGATATAGACTATTTTCCTCACCTCAGAAAGTTTACTTGTGTTCCTATGCATTCAATCCCCTCTCGCAAGCCCCCAGACTCTGGCAGTCACTGATCTGTTTTCCTCCGTGATAACTGGAGGAAATGGGATTTTGCAGTATGTGGGTTTTTTAGTCTGAGTGTGTCACTTAGAAAAATACATTTGAAATCCATCTATGTTTTTGTGAGTATTAATAATGCATTCCTTTTTATTGCTCTAATAGTATTTCATGGTATGAATGTACCAACATTTGTTTATCAATTCACGTACTGATAGACATTTGGATAAATGTATGCATACAACTGCTATGGACTATGAACATGTGTGGACATGTTTCTGGGTCATATGGTAAGTGAATGTCTAATTTTAGAAGAAGCTGTCTCACTGTTTTCCACCGTGGTTGTACTGTTTATATTCTCAGCAACAATGAATGAGTTCTTTTTGCCTCATATCCTAGCTAATGTTTGGTATTGTCAATTTTTTTGCATTTCCCTAATTACATTCACATTTCCCTAATTACTAATGATGTTGAGAATTTTTTCATGTGCTTATTAGCCATTCACATATCTTCTTTGGTAAGCTGTCTGTTGAAAATCAACTGTTTGCCTTATTGTTGAGTTGTAAGAATTACTTATGTAATCCTTTGATCTCTCTGTCTTTCCTTATGCCAGTACCACATTATCTTGATTATAGTAACTTTGTAATAAGTTTTGCAATAGGGAAATGTGAGTCCTCCAACTTTTTATTCTTCTTTTTCAGGATTGTTTTGGCTATTCTGGGTCCCTTGAATTTTCATATGAATTTTAGAATCAGCTTGTTGATTTCTGCAAAGAAGTCTGCTTGGATTTTTAGAAGGTTTCCATTGAATCTGTAGATCAATTTTGGGGTCTTTTTTGCCATTTTACAAATATTTAATCTTTCAATCCATGAATATGGAATGACATTCCATTTTTTAGGTCTTCTTTAATTTTTTTCAATAATGCTTTGTAGTTTTCAGTGTACAGGTCTTGCACTTATTTTGTTAAATTTATTCCTAAGTATTTTATTCTTTTTGGTGCTATTGTAAATGGAATTCTTTTCTTAATTTCATTACATGGACTGATTTTTGGATGTTGATCTAACCTTGTATTTCTGGGATAAATGCAACTTGACAATGATCTTCTTTATATATTGCTGGATTTGATTGCTGATATTTTGTTAAACATTTTTCTGTGTTATGAGGATATTGGTCTCTAATCTTTTTTCTTCTCTTGTGATATAATGTCTCATTTTGATATTGGAATAAGTTTCTCATAAAATGATTTGGGAAGAGCTCCTTCCTCTGCCATTTTCTGTAAGAGAGTGTATAGAATTGGTATTATTTCTTCCTTAAATGTTTGGTAGGATTTACCAGTGAAGTTATTTGTGTCTGAAGTTTTCTTTTCATGAATATTTTTAACTATGAATTCCATTTCTTTAATGAATATAGAGCCATTGCAGTTACTTATTTCTTCTTATATGAGTTTTGGCTGTTTGTCTTTCAAGTAATTTGTTCATTTCATCCAAGTTGCTGAATTTATTTAGCATAAGGTTATTAATAATAGGCTCTCTACTGGTGTTCTCTCTCTCATTCCTGATACTAGTAGTTTTGTCTTTTCTCACCTTTTCCCGAATAGTCTGGCTAGAAATATCTTGATTTTATTTATATTTTCAAAGGACTAGCTTTTGGTTTCGTTGACTTTTCTCTATTATTTGTCCATTTTCTACTTCAATGATTTCCACTTGTTATTTTTCCTTCCTCCTGTTTGCTTTGGGCTTAATTTGCTCTTCTTTTTCTAGTTTCTCATGGTGTTTCTCACGGTGAAAACCTATAACTGATTTTTATACCTTTCTTCTTTTCTAATGCAAGCACTTAAAACTATAAATTTTTCTCTAAGCATCCCACACATTTTTTTAGGAGGTACAGGGGATTGATCCCAGGACCTCATACATGAGAAGCAGGCACTCAACCACTGAGCTACATCCACTCCCCACGATCCCACATATTTTGATATGTTGTGTTTTCATATTCATACTGTTCAAAATATGTTCTAATTTCCCTTATAATTTATTTGATTTGTTTCTAGAAATTTCTAGAAATTGGAGGGTTTTCCAGATATCTTTCTGTTATTCATTTCTAGTTTAATTTTATGGTGATCAGGGAACATCCTTTGTGTGATTTTAATTATTTTAAATGTATTGATCCTATTTTATGGCCTGTAGTTGAGCTTCTTTCTGAAGATGCCTGCAGCCATACAGCTAGGACGTGCCCTTGAGTTCTTTGTCAAGTTTACGAGGAGATATATATATATATAT
>JAQZBX010054498.1:0-18635 GCA_029593785.1 Cabassous unicinctus
TTCAATTAAATTAGCATATCTAGGGAGTGGGGCTTTTGGCTTTGGTAGTTTTTAAAAGTTACACGGGTAATTTTAATATGAAGTCAGGTTTACAAAGCCCTGATTTAAGCTAAGAAGCCTCAGATATGGACACAACTGAGGGTTCTTTGCAAGCCTTAATTAGATGAAGCAACTGTTATCTAGCTTGACATGGTCATCTTCAGACAGTCCAACTTCAAGTCCAACTGACTATATTAAAAATACATGGCTTCAACATGTACAAGCATTAGAAAGTTTGGGAAACCTCTGGATTTGTAAGCTAAAATTTGTGCTGATGTGAATATGTCGACTTTTCTAGAGAGAGAGTTCCCAGCTTTCACTAGATACCTTTCATTTTCTCCTACCCTCTTATTTCACCTGTCCATCCATCCATCCATCCATCCATCCATTCATCCATCCCTTCTTATTCCCATGTCCTGCTCCTATTCTACTCCCCCACATAGGTAAACATTCTTATGTGTTAAAGTACATCTTTTTCTTTGGCTGTGTTCCTAAAGGCTTGATTGTGTTGTGTGCATATATTTATAATTTACATAAATTACATGTCTTACTTTTCTTCGTGCAATGCTTTTAAAGCCCATCCTTTTGGCACGTGTGCATCTAATGCGTTGCTTCCTTTCACCTGCTGCATCCCACTCCATGGAGGGTACCCCAGTATTTTACCTACTTCCCCCATGATGGACACCCTCTCCTTGGCCACAAACAGCACTGTCATGAACATCCTCATCTATGTCCTCTCTAAACCCGTGTGAGAACTTCTTGGGGGATATACCCAGAGGTGAAATTGCTGGGTCTCAGGGGAGGGCTATATTTCTTTTGTTTAGGAAGGGTTAGACTGCCCTCCAGAATGGCTGTTTCTGGCTCCATGCCCCTCACCTTCACTGCATTCCTAATGCAGTCTATGATTTCTAAACGCCCCCCCCCAAACATGTAAAGGCCACTAATTAATAGTCTACCTTCTTTCCATTCCCTAGGGAGCTGTATTAAATCTTCATCCTCATCTTCAAGGCTCTTTTCCTATCTCAAATTCTTTTTCACAGAGAAAATAGAGGTCATTTTTAAATCAATGCCAGCCCCATTTGATGCTTTTTTTTTCCTATTCATGCTTCCTTCCAGGGCTAATCTTTGCCTGAGCTTTGGATTCTCCACCTACCCAGCTCCCTGAGACCTTGCTGTGCCAACTGTTCCCCTTGTTTCTTTATCTCTCCTTGGCCTCTGGCTTACTTCTGTGGCCTACAATCTCTCCTACCTGGAAACAAACTTCCCTCCTTCTCAAGCTACCTCCTTTTATTTTCAAAAAGGTTTTTCATCTATCACAAACTTTTTTTTAGGAGGTACTGGGGATGAACCCAGGACCTCATACATGGGAAGCAGGTGCTCAACCACTGAGCTACACCTGCTCCCCAATGAGAGTTGGCTTTTACATTTGTTTGTTTTGTTTTTAGGAGGTACGGGGGATTGAACCTGCTTCCTTGTACATGGGAAACAGGCGCTCAACCACTTGAGCTACATCCACTCTCCTCTATCACAAACTTTTGAACATGTTGTCCACACTTTTTCTCTGCTTCCTCAATTCCTTCTAGCATCTTCTTTCACTCCCACCACTCTGCCTAATGGCCTTCTAGTTGCCAAGCCTATGTGCACTTTCCTGCTGCTTCCTGCCCATCTCCTCGTAGCATCTGACAACACTGACTACATGCTTCTTCTCTTGGCCGTCTCTTCTCTTGGCTTTCAGGACATTACTTTCTCCTGGTTCTCCCTCTTCTTTTCCATGTTCCTGCTCAGTCTCCATCATGACTTCTGTTTCCTCACCCTTTCCTATAAAGTTTTTCTCCTATGGTTTTACCCTCTAGGCCATTGCACTTCCACATGTTTCCCTGAGAAAGCCTGTCCACTTCTTTGGCTTCCTAAACTGCCATTTATTGACAATATGACTCTCAACCCTGGTTCTCACTTTAATTCAATCAATAGTTTTTGAAAATGTAAAATGTGCTAAGACCCAGAGTCACATGTGACACATAAGAGCTCATAGTCGAGAACTCTCCTGAACTCTAGACCCACACATCTGGCAGTCTTTCTGTTTGCTACAGTGTAAGGCTATTTATCTAGTTCACAGATTAGCTGGAACAAATTATATACTTGCAACTTTTTTAAAGAAGGGGTCCTGAACACAGCCTTGCTTGACAACAAGTCAGCAGATGATCCTGCCTGCTCTGATTTGGGCCTGGAGAATGCACACAGACCTTTGGGTCACAGGATGTGCATGTACTTTCCTTGACTTAGAAGTGCAGGACTGTCCTCCAGAACAGCTGGAGGGCCTGGAGTTCTAGGAATATAATTTGGTCCATAGATTTCTCCTTGCCTTTGGAAAAATAATATATGAGCAGAGTCACAGGCTGATGAGAATTAATGGATAACGTGAGAATTTCATATAAAAATGCTGTCAGTGATGAACCCTGCCCTAATGTTGCTGAGCCCAATAGTACTGGGATGACAAAACTTCCACATATGAAAGAGAATTGGGCCAGGCTGGACATAATTAAACGTGAAATTGAATAAATGTCACGTCTTCCTTTTAAAAGTTAGGTTGGGCAGATTAGGAAGGACAGAGTGGCAACTTTCTCCTAGGCTGGCCCGGCTTTGGCCGGGGAGGACCAGCTGCTCTCTTGAGTCAGCCTTACCTCTGTTTCAGAATCTGTTTGTTGTCTTCGATGGTAACACTGTCAGCGTGGTCCCTCTTGAAGATTTCAAAAGCCTCCTGGCGTCCTAACGACATTTCCTCTCTGATCCCTGTTTGGAGACAGAGCGAAATGGCCTCAGTCACAGCATCAGTTTCCTATTAATTTCATTGTCACTTTAGGCAGACCACAGAGCCAGCCTTGGCTCCAAGAGGCCCTCAGCAGAGAGGCTTCTGACCAGACAGGTGGCCCCGGGCTCTTCCAGCTGGCCGCCGACCTGCCGAGGAGGCCCTGCCAGTGCCATCGCTGCATCTTGCAGGGTTGAGCCTGCACATCCATGTGACTTGCGGGAGGTGGGGTTTGGAATGTCTGCTCAGAGGAAATGAAAACCAGAGCGCCGAGCCCTGGATTGCTGGGAACATCTGCAAATGCACTTTCTGCTATCATTCAGTGCCACATTGCTCCCAGTTTTCCTGTTATGGCCCAGCTTGGTTAAATTTCACCCTACATTTTCAGGCACTGAGTTGGAAGAGGTATAATCTGGGCTGAAAGATTTGGAATCTAAAAAAATTCTGTGCGTAGTCTCCATAGCCCGATTCATCCCTTTTTCCTGTGGCTAGCGAGGGGCCTTGCTATTTATTCAGGAGGTAGGTTCTCTATCTCAAGACGTGCGAGCCATCTATGTCTAAACTTCGACACCCTAATCGCTGCTGCCACTGAAGGCTGACCCTCACTGCTGGGCCCTGCTCAGGGTTCGAATTCTGAAACTCAGAATCCAGTGTGCTTGTAGGCAGCTCTCTGGCCAGGGCCATCTGAGGGACCAGGTGGCGTCCCTCACAACCTCTCTGGGCAGGGGCCAGTGCAGGTGTGGGCTGGGGTCCCCGAAGGTGAATGTTACTACCTCCATGGAGCTTTCCCCAAGGCCCAGGCAGAACAAAACTGCCCTCTGCTATACTCCTTACAAATACATCTGCTATATAGTCTACCCAGCAGACACCTGAGTTCAAATGACAATCCCCGCTGGTGAAATGCAAATTTCTCAGGCAGCCGAGATTGTGTGTGTGTGTGTGTGTGTGTGTGTGTGTGTGCGCGCGCGTGTATGAATTCCTAGTATCTTGTTTAATGTCTCACATTTAGAAGGTGCTCAACATATGTCTATTAAATGCATTAGGTCAAGACTGAATTGGGAGGAATACCAGGTCTTGCTCTTATTGCCACAGGAGCACAGACCAGCACTTCTGAGGTCTGCTGTGGGGCCGAGGGTTCTGGAGATGGATCCATATAGGCCAAATACCACATCTCCTCCTGCCTGGGAAAAACCTGCTGAGTCCCATCACCCAGCCTCAGGGTGAGGAACCGGACCAACCCATCTGACACCAATTTAATGATTAACTGATGATAAAAATAGCTCCGTGAAGAATGTCTGAATGGTGAGGCATACAAAGACACCCCGCCCTTTTCCAATCAGAAGCAAACGGGCATGGCTCAGTTCTGTCTCCACATCTGCCCTGCACACTGCAGAATTGGGGCTGGAGGGCTGGGAACGTGTTTGTGTGAGACTCAGAAAGATGAGCCCTGAAGCATGAGATGCATGAAAGACATATAGCCAGGGGCACTTTGCATCCAGGAGAGCCCTTCGGAGGCCAAGGGATTCATTTCCTACCCAGCCTCTGCCCCCTGTGCCCAATTCTAACAATGTCTGCCTTTTTACTGACATAAAATAATAACAGAAGGTAGAGGCAATGAGTCCCCCTGGAATAGAGTTGGGGAAGAGAGAAGCTCTGTGGAGACCACTTTGGAGCCAGCCTGTGGGACCTCCAAATTGCCTCCCACAGGGGAAGTGATGAGAAGGCTTCCATCAACCAGTAGTGGTGGGGGTGAACGGGAGGGTTGCTCAAAAAAGCTGCAGTGGAGAAGAGCCCAGACTTTTCTCTCCCGGCTCTTGCTTTCTTTGTAGACTTGACAGTCTGAATTGACAACTGGGTGGAATGAGCCACGGTGAGGTTCCTCGATGCGTACGGCACTGTTTCTGCAGTAGGTCCTGGAGAAAACAGAAATTGGGTCTTCCCTGAGGTGTGGAGCTGCCTCGGCAGAGGGAGCAGAGAAGATGTAGGGGTGCCCAGAGGAGATAAGTCAGGGAAGGTAATTTGGGATCATTTTGTGGAAAGTCTTAAAGGTTTTGCTAAGAAATTTGGGGCCAGTGCCATGACATATTATTCATGAATCACCAAACTTCAAAGACTTTAATAAAGTATTTAATAAAGTACACATAATGGGAAAGCTACATTGGAGGTATAGTTTAGAAGGCACTTAGGGGTCCTGCAGTACTATAGGTTTATCATTAGGAACATGATGTTGTTTTCTCGCTACAAAGCGGAAATTATTCTGGAATTGGAGTTCTTTGACTGTGGTGACATCAGGTGAATGGACATTAGTATTACAGCTATAAGCCTGGTGGCTGGTTTCCTAAGTGTCTGCTCAGAGAGGCCAAGGCGAGGCAGCCCATAGTCTGAAGGTAAAGAGGGAAAGCAAGATCTAGATGGCCATGGAGACTTCTTGGGCTGTCACACAGAAGGTGAGGCTGAGGGCACACAGCTCACAGGGAAGCTGAGGATCCTGCTGGTGGAAAGGAACTCCATAGGCACTTGTGTGTGATCCCAGTTCTCAACCCCAGCCTACTCTTGACCACCCCCATTCTCCTTGCTCAGAGTGTATATCCAGCTTCTTTTGGACTGTACTTACATATCAGTTCTCACCCCCGATTTGGGGCCAATCACAAAGTTAATGAGCAACTTTCTATTTGCTGACGAGAAGTTACCATTTCTTTATCCCTCTGAGGATTTAAAAAGCAGGCTCTTTCTCAAATGGCAAACTCTTGCTCCTAAGCACACATTGTATGTATAAGAAAGAGAAAAAGCAATTGGAGCAAAAAGAGTGATTGGAAGCTCACCTTGTTAATGAGATAGTCCTCAACAAGAATTTATTTACTTTAGGCATTATGCTAGGCATGTGTCCGATATAAAAACAAACAAGAGAAAAGCTTTGATCCTTGCCCTTAAAGAATTCAAAGCCTAGGAAGGGAGAAAAGAAAAGTGAACAAATAATTACAACAGAATCTGCCACTTGCTGCAAGGGCGACACTTGTCCAGCACTGGGAAACACAGAGGAGGAAGGCAGGGAGGAAGGAGAAAGGAAGGGACGGAGGATCACTCTGTCAGGGAGAGAGGGATGAGGCTTCACAGAGGAGGAGCCTGTGACCTTCATCTGGAAGGATCTGAAGGATGACGCAGCATTTAACAGAGGACAAGGAGATCCTGGGTAGAGGGGCAGAGGTGGAGTGTGGATTAAAACAGCAACTTAATTAATAGGGGTGGTTTTGCTAACCAATAGAAATGACCTTTGGGTGATTGAAAAATGAATTTCTTACCTGTTATATGCTAAGCACTATACCAAGTGAGTTCCCACTTACTATTTCAATTAAACTTCTCCACGATCCCTATTAATAATTTCATTTTATAGATGAGGAAATGGAGGCTCAGTTAAAGAAATAATTTTATAGGGGTGGAAATTGTCCAGGTTTTAGGGGAAGTAATATCATGCTCTTAGGTCAGTTTTTCCAGGGAAATTAAGCCTGATGGAGGAGGCCAGGTGGTAAGGCTCCAAACGAGCTGGTAGAAATATTTACTCATGAAATTGAGCTAGTATTAGTTCCCAACTTGTCAAAAGCTTTGACAGTGTTTATAGTATCACAGAAAAATCAGAACCATGAATTTTATTTTACTATTTGCATAGTTTGTTTCATGTGTTAATATGTTCTATTATTATTTCTAGAATTTGTAAGCTCCATGCAGGCAGGGATATTTGTCAGTTTTGTTCACTGCAATATTTCTAGCACCTGGCACACAGGAGGAGTGCAATCAAATATCCTTTGAATGAATGAATGAATGAATGAATGTTTCACATGCTTAATGTTTTTCCTTTTGGTGAAGCATATTGTGATGCCATGTGGGAGGGAAGCATGTGTCCATTGATCTCTCTTCTTCCATCCACCACTCTGTTACTGGGCTGGCTAATCCCCCCTGTGGTGTGATTTCAGCAACTCAACATCATCTTTCACCCACTATGTGTTCCCATGCTTAACAGCTTGCCATTAGAAATGAATTCTAATGCCAAGAATATTTTATAAAAATGCAAATACTCTTGATGGCATCACTATTTTAGGGCTAGCAAAGAAAAATTCCAGAATGTGTTGACATCCAGCTAACAGGTCCTGCATCGTAGGCTGGTGCCAGAATCAGTGGGGGATTAACTAAGCTTGAAAAGGAAGGCACAATGGTATGAGAGATCAAATTTGCCTTCTACCCAACTTTGTTTAGACTGTCAGACTCAGCTATTCTTAAAGCTCAAGCCCTCAGGAATTCTGACTTGCCATGCTCATTTCTATCTCTTCCTTGTCCTTTTAGTAAATTTCAGTTATGGGTACCAGCATTGAATCTTAGAAAATATGGATGACTCAAAGAAGCTTTCTGGCTTGCTGAGTCACAGTACTGCTTAGAACCTAAAGGAAAGAAATTTTTCAGTCTCAGTCCCCAAAACACATCACAATTCCAGGTTGTGAGTTGGATGGAAAATATTTACAAAGTCCCAAAGGCACAACCTCTTCTGGATTTCGATACCTATTAAAGAGGACTGCAGTAGAAATGGTAGTCAATAAGGTGCTCTCAAAATTAGCCTTGGAGTTATATTCTGGGCCCTTACTCATTTCTTTTATGCCATCCTGAAATTCTGTTCCTTATTTTGCTAAAAAATACAAATCAGTACTTTTGGAAACTCCCCTCCCCCTGCCACCCAACACAGGGTCCCATGGAAACCAAGTGGAAAGGAAAAACATCGGAAGTGGAGAGTTTATGCTACTGCCTTGGGCCTGCTGTCTGATTTCTTTTAGTCTGGGGCTTGGGGGCCAGAGCTTATTTTCCTGGCGGCTCCCAAACATCCTACTGCTGCTTAAGCTACTGCGTCAAAACAGACAAAAGTAAAATGATGGAGAGTTATGTTATTTATGCTGAAAATGACTTCCTAGTCAGAGCCAAAACTGTATTTTCCTTGGGAAAGACACTTATTCGTGTGGTGCCTCAGTTCCCTCCGAATGAAGAAGGAAGGGGAGAAAGACTAATAACGGATGATGAAAAGCGAGAGGAGGTGGATGACAAAGGGGGAGGATGTTTGGAACACACTTTGTATGAGAAGGCTCAGAGCTGGATGAGAAGATGAGGGTCACAAGCATTTGGGGTTGAGGCAGGGAGGAAGGTGGGGGTGTGGGCGGGAACGACCGTTATCATCTGTGGCTTGGTAAAGGAAGCTTATGAAATGGAGGGTACGGTAATGGCTTTGATAGAGTGATGTGATGATTACCTACAATATGCTGAACACTGAACTGCATGCAAGAATAAGAAGCAGTGGGCAGGGTAGAGTATACTATCATATGTTGTATGGTATTTGATACAAGGTTCCATACTTCTATACACATTGAGATTTCTCAGTGAATTTGACTTAGGCAAAATATACAAAAATATCTTCACATAATTATTAGGGAATTCCATCCTCGAGGATGAGGAGAAGCTAGAATGAATGGATTGGCGAGCTGGAGAGGAATGAAATTTAGAGGAGAGCTGAGGCAGAGCTGGAGGAGAGATAACCTATTGAGGTGTAGCATGAAGTGTGAAAATCACGAGGGATATGAGGATCAGAAGAAAGGGCCAGTGGCCCAGCACTGCTGGGAATGGTCTCTGACACATGGATGTCCCAGGGGCCACAGAGGGAAAATAATGGCTATAGCCAGAAGCTCTGGGGTAAAGGACAAGTTGGCAGCTTCTGGAATGGAGAGCAAAGGATCCATTGAAGATGGACTAAATAAATGTATGAGATGGGGAGGTGCTAAAAGATCTTATAAAGAAAAGTGGACCATCTCCCAGAAAGATTATAAGGGACATCTGAGATGTCTTTACCTTCCTCCCCCTACTGTGGGGAGAACTCTGTCATTTAGGAAGGAGGAGTTGTTTGGAAGTTACATGAAAGGGCTGGCAAATATGTAGGCCCTGTGTTACCACTTCCCTTCCTCACACCCATGAAAGACATTGCTAACCAATCACAGCATTCTGGAGAACCTAACTATAGCACTGGCGTTTTCAGCACAGCAGTTCAGGCAGCCTCTACCAGTCAACCAGGCTGGTAAATGAGCTGAAACCTTCTTGCCATCCCTGGTATAAAAACACTTCCTTTAATAGATGGCCGCCGGATTACCACCCAATATAATAGTTACTGCTGTTAATGTCATCATGTCAGGGCTTTTAGGGAAGAATAGCCTACTGGTTCCATCAGGGAGGAGTGTCATGGCCTAGAGTGCTGGAACGACTGAGAGTGGCCGTCTGGGAGTAGATGCCAAGGATCCCTCTGTCTGTGCTCCTCCACTGCCAGGGTGATGGAGGTCACCACAGAAAGCAAAACCATTTGCCATGGTTCTGTTTACTTTGAAGGGCCAGGAGCAGCCCAGCTACAATTTGAGGGGTTGCTGGGCGGGTACAGCAGGGGATGGAATCTAAGGATGAGGTGAAGAAAAAAACCACTTAGCCGCGGCCAAAGTGACTACAGATGTGAAGACCAATGATCAGATCTTTGGGGGTGATCAAGGGCACTTGCCCAACATACTTTCCCAACAACAAAAGTTGTTTTGATTGACAACTTCTGGAACGAGCTGGTGCCCTAAGGCCTTGGGGTTAAAGGCCTGGGTTCAACCCTTATGGTACCACCTGGGCTCAAGTCCTCAGATTAGGACTTGCCTTGGAGTTTCCTAAATTGCCATATAAAAGATGTCAAAGGAGAACCTTTAATTAGTAGGTTCTTAGGGCTGGCTTGGATCGGGCTGAAGCATGGCAGGCTTGGCATCGGCTCTAGGGAGTGGAGCGAAGGGAAAATCTGAAGTGGAAAGCCACATAAACTTTAGGAGACCCACCCAATAGTGGCACCACATCTAAATAAATCAAATGGGTTCCTGACTCCTGGTGCCAGAAATCACACATCCCACCAGCAATCCACACAGGCCCAGCACTGCAGACCATGTGGACTGGGCTGGAATTAAGGGGGCAGGTTTCAAGACAGGTTGTGTTTTCCTTTTGTCTTGGTAACCGTGTCTGATTCACCCTCCTGCTGCAGCTGTGTCCAGGATGTTAGCCTGAGCAGGTTAAGAGGCTCGATGTGCCAACCAAGTAGACAGGCCTGGAGCCCCTGAGAGAACGGGAGCTGTTAGAGAGTAGTTTCCCATTTCCAGCAGTAACAAAAGACTTTTAAAAATGGTCCTGACGATCATCTGCAGAAAATCCAAATTTTCCTAATCCAGCATCTCTGGTGTTTCTATTTAGTGATTCTCATCCAGGCCAAAGTGCCCATGTGGGATGCTTAGAAAAACTCATGGACAGGCACGGAGCTTGGAGAGCAGCCTGGATCATGTTGGCCTTTCTATGTTTTGGAGTTAACTCAGGAATCTGGAGGGCAACATCGTCTCCATTAAATAAGACAGCAAGCTGTGGTTCCTGCTGCCAGGCTAAACTGGACCTATCGAGTCTTTTCCATCGATTCTAGTCTGTAGATGTGGCAGCCCTGAAGAGCCTTGTCTAATTCCATGCCCAATATTTAGACCAACCCTTGGGATTTGGGTGGAAGAACATGTATGCCCTTGATCTTTGAGGGTTAATGGACAGTTGGCTGAGAGACACTACTGGACATTATGTAGCATTCCTTGTCAGCTTAGAAAGAGGCTTAAATTCTGCAGAATCTGAAAGCACATGATTCCCTAAGTCTGAGATGTCTCGACCACTTCCCAGAGAACATGGTTAACAGGATCTTGTTGACTGGCTTCAACCCTGATGAACTCAGTTCTCAAGTCAGCCTGTGCTTTGGGGGCAGAGGCTAAAACATTGTTGACATGTCCTCTTGCCTGAAAAATGAGGCAAGTTTTCTATTTATGCCTAAATTAGGAATGGATTCCATACTAGTTTCACATTTATTTTTAAACATTTTAAAAAGAGAATTACATTCTAGGGTAGTAGTGAAAATACCCCTTCCCTGAAATGCTTGTGGATTTCAATATAAATCTGTTTCCCTGACTTGGAAATAAGTATGAAGGAAAATGGAGTTTGGTAATAGTAATGTTAATTCTGGGGAAAAAAGGGAGGGGGAAATTTTGTATTTCATGCACCATTTTTGTGATGGACACTGTTCCATATTTCACAAATATTAACTCAATTGCTGTTCACAACAATTCTATCAGTGGTGGTGGTGAGCTAATGTGTTTTGAGAACTTTGTATGTGCTAGAGGCTTTACATGTGTTATCTCATTTAATTCTCGCGGTGACCCTGTAAACTAGGTAGTAGTGGGCCCATTCTACAGGTAAGGTTTAAAGAGGAAAGAAGTGATCCCAGTTAGTAAATGGCAAAGCCAGAACTTAATCCAGGCTCATTTGACTCAAAAAAAAACCCACCATATGCACACTATATTGCTAAGTGAAAATGTTTTGTATATATGACCTCAAAAACACTTCTAAACAACTGGTATCAGATGTATGGGATCAGGAGGTAAGAAATGATAAAGAGAAAAAGGAAGCTTTTGGAGGGTTGTGAGTGAGGATGAGGACTGCAACCATGAATGCATATGGCAGCCCAGTAGAGCTAGAGGTGCCAGATGGCTGGGAGGAGCTGCTTCACCTGGAAATGGAGTGGGATGGGGTAAGGATAAGTAAAGGAAGAGTTGGCTGACTTGGAGTAAAATCTTGACTCCTACCATTAATGACTTTATTAGTTAGAAAACTGTCAAGTTCAATTAAGTAAATACCTTTCCCTAATCTGTTTAGAGCTCACACTCTGAAAAGTCTCCGTTTATGCACTTAAAATGGTTGTGTTGGACTGAAGCGGGCATTGAGACAGGATACCGCTGAGAAGAGAAAGGGTGAGGACCCAGGTTCTAAGTGGGGGAGAATACTCTTCCACCCCAAATGAGTGATGGCTGTGAAAAAGAGGTGAAAAGGACCCAGGAGGCCTTCATTTGGTCTTTGATGTCTCTATATTGACTGCTTCTCTGGAAAGCATTTAATTGGTTAAACTTAACATTTGTTTATTCACTCAGGCAGTGAGTCAGTCTGTGAAGCCGACGATCTGTTAACAACAACTAGCTGAGTATCTACTCGCCTGACAACCGTCTTCTAAGTTTAGTTATAGATAAGTAAAAGAAATAATGTCCCTGACCATACAATATAGTTCTTTCAGCACTGGGGGTAGAGAAAGGTCAAAGCTTACATTGAAATGCTGGAAAATACTGATAGACAACGCATCCACGGTAACATGGTACAGATGGTCTAGAGCAGTGGCTCTTAACCTTTTTTGTTCCATGGACCCCTTTGCCAGTCAGGTGAAATGAATAGTACTGTAATTTATTTATTGCATACTTTCATAAGTGAAGTAAATGCTAGATTTCAGTTAGAGGTCAGAGCAAATAAGGATAATAAGGTGATTTTTTTTTTCAATTTAAGCTCACGGACCCCCTGAAATCTTTGCACAGACCCCTGGTTAAGAACCCCCTGGTGTAGAAGATTGCTAGGGAGCAAAGGAAAGGGCATGATCAGACTGCAGTGGAATTTCTCAAGGAACGTTCCTCCTAAGTCAGGGTTTAGAGGAACTGAGGAGAAGCTGGAGGGAAGGAGATCATGTCATTCTCTGCACAGGGAACAAAAAATCTAAGCCACATAAGTGTGAGGAGCCCGCCATGGGCAGGGCCTGGCACAGAGGTTGGCTGGGCAGGATTTCAGGGATTTTGTTTGGCTGCTGGGGGGATTTGGGCCCAAGTGACCTCATGGCCCAGACATAACACTCTTAATCATTTCCCTGCCTGCCCAGGCTATTCTCAGGCAGAGGGTCACTGGAGTTTTCCATAGGTTTATCAGGCCATTTTCTTTTCCTCAAATGATTGAAGAGAAATATTTGCATTAGATTGAAATATTGAGCTATTCTTCTATTATTCTTGTTCAGTGGTTGGGGAAAGAAAATAGGATTTGGAGTTAGACGACATGGGATTGAGTTCTGGCTTCATTTATTAGCTGCATGACTCGGGGCCGGTCGGTGAAATTGTTCTGTCTCAGGTTCCTGGTCATAAAATGAAGCTAATAATGATCCCTACTTCATGTTCCTGAGAAGGATTAAGGAGAGGAAGTAACACTTTGTGCATGTCTCCATTTAAGAATTATTGAATACCTTTGCGATGATGTAATTCAATGACTATCTCACCTCCTTACTGTCCACTCCCCATGCCATCCCCTCAGGCCATGAGCTCCAAAAGGCAAGGCACTTGGCTTATATACCTTTGTAGCTCCAACTCCAAGTTTAGTAGCTGGACAATCCAAACAAGGTTTGATGACTGAATGAATAAGCAAGGATAAGATATCTCTAGTGAAAGTTTGTTCTTAAAAGTATTTTTTGTTAAAGTGTACATATATCTTTAATGCGGTTTTCTGTATATATGTTTTAAAATAAAAGTATGAAAGTAGAATATGGCATTTATGAATCATTTATTTTAAAAGTATCTGACAGAATGAGTGAATGAGTATGAAATATACTACACAAAGTAAAAGCATAAAAATGAGTTATTGCTATCATCATAAGTAATAATGAACCATCTAAAACCCACTCATAGTGAGCTGTATAGAGTGCAAGAACTACTTTAACACAGTAGGAGAATTCTTAAAGTAGCTACACATTATTGGTTTCTAAAGTACGGAGAGAGTTTGGTTTAACTTGTCAGGCTAGGACTGCTTCTGTGTTCTCTGCTTCCTGACCAAACCAGCCACACTCATTCCAAAGTAACAATCTCATCTCATTAAGAAAATAAATGCAACAAGACAGGGACTTTCTCATCTTCCTAACACCATGTCCACCAGCAGATTCTCATGTACACCCATATCTCAGAAAGGTCAACCCCTGCACCAGCTTTGGTTCCCAATCCCCTCTTCTCCTGATCTTCTTCTATTATCTTTTCTCTCTTGCCTGAGCAATTTCTCCCTTCTTCCTTGGATAATTTCCACCAGCACAAAATATATTTTAAAATTCATCCTGGATTGATTATAGTTAGATGTAGATATATTTGAATTTTTAGGTAGGAAGTGGAAGGAAGTTATGTTCTTTGGCCTAGATTTTATTGAAGGAATAGGAAACAAGATCATCTATGATTAGTTGGATGGGCAAAGTAGGACCCTCAGATCATTTAGATATCAGGAGAGCAAAAATTACCTTCTAAAGAGTATTCTCCTTTCACTCCATTAACTTCCCAATTATCTTTCCATTTCTCTGGTCTCCTTTCATAGCAAATGCCTCAACAGATGTTTATATGCACCATCTCTATTTCGTCTCCTCCCATTCCCTCCTCAACCTAATCCAATGGTATTTCTTCCCCTCTACTCCACTGAAACCGTCTGTATTAGTCAGCCAAAGGGGTGCTAATGTGGAATACCAAAAATGGGTTGGTCTTTATAAAGGGTATTTATTTGGGGTAGAAGTCCACAGTTACCGGGCCATAAAACATAAGTTTCTTCCCTCACCAAAGTCCATTGTCACGTGTTGGAGCAAGACAGCTGCCGACATTTGTCACGGTTCAGGCTTCTGGGGTTCCTCTCTTCCCGGGGCTGCGTTTCTCTCCAGGCTTAGCTCCTGTTTCCTCCACGGGGTCAGCTGTAGGCGATCAGGCGAACAGTTTGCTTCTCTTCTCCTAGGGCCTTCTTTCCAACATCAAAGCTGCTTCTCAAAAGACTGCTTCTCCTCTGTTCTTTGCCTTGCCTTTTATATTCAATTCCCCACCCACCAGGGGGTGGGGCTCAACACCCTACTGACTGACATGGCCCAGTCAATGCCCTAATCATAATTCAATCATGCGCAGATTAACAGATCAGATTACAAGTATGATCCAATTATATTTTTGGAATTCATAATTACATCAAATTCCCCAACGGTTACACCGTCCTTTCAAGATCCCCAGTAATCTCAGTATTGCCAAAACCAGTGGTCAGTTTTCTGTTCTTATTATATGGGCCTCTCAGCATGTGTTCACCACATATTCTGCGTGTGCCCATCCGTTTCCCAACCCTCTTGTAGTAAGGAAGTTCCCTGTGACTGGTTCTGGTCAATGGGCTCTGAGTGGCTGTGGTGTGCATTATTTCCTGGCTAAAGCATGTAAGAGCTGCTGTGCAATTGTCCATGCTCTCTCTTCCCTCACTCAGATGTAGAGTCAGCTTCGATCCCTGGTGATTGTGGAGCAGAGCTCCTACCCCTATGATCCACACTGTTCATGGAATATGGTTGAGGAATAAATCTCCTTATAATAAGTCACAGAGATTTAGTGCTAATTTACTACCAGAGAATAACTTAGCCTATCCTGACCAATACACAGCAGCATTTGTTAAAGCTGACCCCATTCTGCAGCTTGAAATGCTTCCTCCCCTGGTCTTCTGTGCCACCACTCCCTCCTGGTTTTCCTCCTACTTTACTAGCTTCTCTTTCCAACTTCCAGATGTTGGCAGTGCCTTAGGGCTCTGTCCTGGGTGTTCTTCTCTTTCAATAGGTGATTTCATTCAGTCTCACGGCTCAAATATGTATTAAATGCTAATGACTACAAAGTTTGTATCTTGAGCCTTGACCTCTCCTCTGAAGCCAGATTGGGACATCTGATAGCTCACTTGAAATCTCTAATTGAATATCTAATTGACATCTCAAACTTAACATGCATCAAGCAGAACCCTTAATTTCATACTCCATCCCAAACCCTACCTTAAGCTGTTCTCCCTAATTGTTTCCACCTCAGTAAATTTCCATCCACCTGCACAAACGAAAAACAACCTAGGTCTCTTCTGTGATTTCTCTCTTTCCTTCAATACCCGCATCAGCTCTCCTGGTAGGCAGATCTTGTCAGTAATCCTTTTAAAACATACCTTACACCTCTTTGCTTCTCTAGTTCTCTTTTTAATCTTAACCTCAGTCACCATCATATCTCACCTGGCCTGTCTCCTGATGACTTTGGCAGCTTCCGTCATAGCCTCCTACATTGTATTCTCCACACAGCAACCTGAGTGATCTTTTTAAAAGTTATGTCACATCTCTGCTTAAAACTCTCCAGTGGCTTCTCATGGCCCCAGAACAAAACACACTCCTTGCCTTGGCCTAGCAGGCCTCCCTGCCACATCTTGGTCCTAGCTACATCTCTCCCTCCTCAGGCCCCACTCAGGTCTCCTTTGCTCTTGCCCTTTCTGCTTCTCAGACTTTCAGGTCCTCACTATGTCTAGCTTATTCCTACCTCTGGGCCTTTACGCTTTCTGTTTGTTCCCTCCTTCTGGGATGTTCTTTCTCTGAATCTTATGAGTATCAACTCATTATTCAGCACTCAGCTCACTCATCACCTTCTTTGGTCGCCACCCCACCCCAGGTCTTTTCTATGCTACTATTCTGTTTTGGATCCTTCCTAGCATTTAAAACCATTCAAAACCACATGCATGCATGTACTGTGTAAATGAAAACTCCACAGAGCCTTTTATGTCTTTTTCACCGCCCTCTTCTCCAGTGCCAGGAGGGAAGGAAGAAAGGAAGGCAGAGAAGGAGGGAGGAGTCACAGTCCCTTGGGAAACAGGACTTCCTAATAGGTCCCAGATTTGCAATCCTGTCCCTGCCTTCCCACATTATGCCCAAATTGTTCTGCCATAAGACCCTGACTCCCTGACTGTGAGCTCTCTCCTCTCTGTATCCACAATCAGAATGTGTAAAATGACCACTCTTTCCCAGGCACCAGGACTTGCTAATTCATTCCCTGATTAACCTTGTCATCTCATTCTTCCTACTGTCTCTCTTTCACTAGGTTTTTATTTTTGTGGTTGTTTTCTTTTTGTTTTTATTTTATGCATTTAAACCTATAAATAATTATTTCTAAAGGGAGCCAAACTAAACTCCACATATAAATGGTGAGGGAGCTCATAAGAACAACCCTCTTACCTTTTTCTGGCATGAGCTCCCATGTCTGAGGGAGAGAGATGAAAATCTTCGGTGATATCTATCATCATTTCCGAATGCTATGGGGTCAGCCAAAGTTAATATCTATGCCTGGCATTTGTACATCCTCAACAGAGAGAAGTAATTCACCATTATAAGTTCTTTATAGTAAGCCATTCAGGAAGTTTTTCAAAGAATTTTTCTTTCATAGATACCTTAGCATATAGAATAGGGGTTCTTAACTTTTTTTGTCCCATGGACCCCTTTGCCAGTCAGGTGAAAACCACGGACCCCTTACTAAGTCCACACTATACTGTGTATTATTTAATAAGTTAATCACATCCACACCAATACATCCTCACAAGAATGTTTTTTTGAATTTTCAATTCAAGCTCACGGACCCCCTGAAATGCTTCCACAGATCCCTTGGGGATCTGTGAACCCCTGGTTAAGAACCCCTGCTATAGAAGTTCAGAGAGGGATAGCACTGATGCAGAAGGCAAGCCCTAAAGATGGCAGCCCCCATATCTTTGCCTGATGAGGTAAGAACACATAAAAGGCACTACTTTATTTTTTCTAATTATCATAGTATAATTTATCCATTGAAGAAAATTTGGAAAATATAGAATGGTGTAAAGAAGCAGGAAAAATTAACTCACACCCTACCTCCTTCCAATTTTTTCTATGCTTTGTTTTTTATTACAGTTAAAGATGATAGTGTATATACAATTTTGTAGCCTGTTTGCTTCACTTAACAGTATCTCACAATCCTTTTAATGAGTCATTAAAATGTTCATGAATATTATTTTCAATAGCTATATCATATTTCATCATATCATCCATTCCTCTATTATTGGATTTTTAGATTGCTTTACATATATGTTATGTAAATAATGCTGCAATGAACATCTTGGTGTATAAATCTCATTCCACATTTTAAAAAATTTTTTATAATTTTTTTAATTAGAGAGATTGTAGGTTTACAGAAAAATCGTAGAAAATATTGAGTTCCCAAAGAATATTATTATAATAATACTATTAATTACAGTGCATGGTTTACATTAGGGCTCACTGTTCATTATTCTTTTAAATTTTATTCTAGTAACTATAACCACATTCAAATATATAATTTAGTGGTGTTAATTACATTCACAGTGTTGTGCTACCATCATTACCATCCATTATCAAACATTTCTATTACTCCAAACCGAAATTCTATACCCATTAAGCATTAACTCTCCACTCCCTACCCTGTCTCCGGCCTCTGGTTAACTGTATTCTAGTTTGAATATGCTTATTCTAATTATTCCATATCAGTGAGATCATACAGCATTTGTCCTTTTGTGTCTGGCTTATTTTACTCAATATGATGTCTTTAAGGTTCATCTATGTTGTCTCATGTATCAGAACTTCATTCCTTTCTACACTGAATATTTCATTGTATGCATACCATATTTTGTTTATCCATTCATCTACTGATGCTTCCGTCTTTAGGCAATTGTGAATAATGCTGCTATGAACAGCAGTGTGTGAATATCTGTTCAAGTCCCTGCTTTCAATTCCTTTAGTAATTTACCTAGAAGTAGGATTGCCAGGTCATATGGTAATTATATAGTTAATTTTTTGAGGAACTGCCAAATCGTTTTCCACAGTGGCTATACCATTTCACATTCCCACCAACAATGAACAAGTGTTCCTATTTCTCCACATCTTCTCCGATATTTGTTATTTTCAGCCATTCTAGTGGGTGTGAAATGGTATTTCATTAGGTTTTCATTTGCATTTCCTTAATGGTTAATGATGTTGAGCATTTTTCATGTGCTTTTTGGCCATTTGTGTTTCTCTTTTGAG
>JAQZBX010054499.1:0-18636 GCA_029593785.1 Cabassous unicinctus
CGTAAGACGAAAGAACCACCAAAGGAAAACACAGCCAAATTTAATAAAGTAACAAAAAGGAAAATCTCTCTCAGCCGAAGCTCTGGTTTTGACATCCAGTCTGCCAGGTGTACATCTGCAGGCCCCACCATCCCTTCTGGAAAACAAGGCTTATAATAAACTCCAACACATTCCATCTCAGGAAAACTTCAGTGAGTCCTGGAGAGTCTGGGGTTTGAGGGGTAGGAGGTCAGAGAGGGCTGAAAGCCAGCAGTCTGTGTGTGCAGTCAGCCTGGGAGGATCTTATGCTATTAGATGGAATTGGGGCCAATGAGTTGATCCTGTTACATGTGTAACCATGACAACACCAAGTATACAGCTGTGACTCTGCCCCACCTCTGCAATCCTGACCCAACATGAGTTTTCTGTTCCATAGACATTAAAGAGTTTCAACAATTAAAAAAAACAAACAAACAAAAAAACAAATAGAGAGTTTTTAGCTTAATTTCTAAAAATTTCAGCCAGGAGTCATATATAAACACAGAAATGCAAGTTATATAAAAGTTTATGTCTTTGCCCCATCTTATACTTTTTTTTCAGTGCGGTTGTGTTACTGCTAGATGGGACAAGTTGAGATGACTTGCTTAAGCTGAGGGCTAACAGTCTAAACTAGTATTTGTGGGGGAGACTTTTCAGGTCTTTGCCCTGATGTGCAATCTTATGGAGGCTGTGGCCTAAATTTTGGGTGAGGGACTGAGGAGAGGCCAAGAGGCCTTCTAGGTATCTTTAAAGTCCATCTGAGAGGATGAAATATCCAGATTGCTTCCAGTCTTCAGCCTGAGGTGGTTGTATATGGGTTCCTTGAGCCCTTGGAGAGTGGAAAAGTGCATAATCAGCAGAGGTCTTCAGAGGCAGAGTGCCAGAAGATTCGGAATTTTCCATGGTGAAGGAAAGTGCCAAAACTGCACTTCAAATTTAAAATCCCAACAAGACCCTGGACATGAGGTCCCAGTTGAAACTCCCAGTCTCAAAAGAAGTCCTGCCTAACTCCAAATGGAAAGGCCTTCCCATTGGTTTCCCTGAAAGCTGATAGGTGGAGGCAAAAGGCAACCAATCCAGTACAGCAAATAGCTGAGATCCTCCTTAAATGGGTAAAGAGGAGGAAAGGTCTTAAAAAGATCTACCTCAGGGCCCCACATGTGTGTCTCATCCTGTAACATGCCGGCACCCATGTCTTGGGTGTGTACTATCTCTTTCCTTGTCTTTTAATAAACTCTTTACTCCCTTACCTAGCCTATGGTGTGTCTTTAAATTCCTTTATGTGACATAGCCCAGAACCTAGAACCCAGAACCCAGATGTTTGCACTAAAAAAACAAACAAACTATCTTGAGCACAGGATCAGGAGCCAGACACTTACCAGGCCCCAGATATCCAAGTGTGCAGAGGACAAAAGGTCCATGGTGCACACAGGTCAGTCCACTTGAGAGATCTGGGGTCTCGTGCATGTTCTGATCCTCTTGGAGGTGTGGCACTAGTTACTGTCAAAGTAAAAAATGTACTGGACATTGCCAAACAGGCATGGATGACTTTATTCAAGGCCTGCTCTAGGAGGTAAGAGAGAGTAGAATTTAATTCTGTCAAAAGAAAGGTCAGCCAGCTTTTTAAGGGCCGGGAGTGGGTTGGGGGAAAGGCCCTGGATGATAGTAAGGGGGGTTGAACACTGGATTGGGTAAAGGATTTACTCAGGTTGTGATTAAGACCACTGGGCTCAGAATGTGTTCCTTTGCAGTCAGTAGACACTGTGGAGTCCATAAGGCTGGAAGACAGGAGGATGCAGATACGGAACCTACCCATTTAAGGCCTCTCAGGCATATGGTTATTTAAGTGGGAGGGAGAGAGTAAGGAGAAGTCAAGGGTGACTTTGATATATAGAATAGTTAAGATTTGAAGCTTTCCTCCTCTTTTTACTGCAGTCCCACAGCTTCAAGATAGGTTTCCAGATAGGTCAGGTCAGGGAAGGGACTGGAGTATATGAGAAATCAGGCTGGCAGTTTGGTCAAGAGAATGAAAACCTTCAAAGTTGCATTCCATGGACTCTCAGAGCTTGGAATTTAATGGAGTTTGCACTACTGAGTTTGGGACTGGCTTGAGACTTGTGACCTTGTTTTCCTTTCAATTTCTCCCTTCTGGGATGGGAATAGTTATCCTATGCCTGTCTCATCATTGTTTTTGGAAGCAGATGACTTACTTTCTAGGTTTCACAGGTCCACAGATGGAGAGGAATTTTGCCACAGGATGGGCTAAACATACAACAGATTTTGATAAGATTTTGGACTTAGAGTTACTAAAATGACTTAAGGTTTTGGGGATATACATCTTAGCCTCTGGTCTTGTGGGTGTGAACCCATTTGTAAATAGTACTTTGGGGATGTTATTAATTAAGGTGTGATCAAACTGAATGAGCGTGAATTAAGGTTGGGTCTTAATTCAATATGGCTGAAGTCCATAGAAGCAAAGGAAATTGGACAAGGAAGTAGAAACCAGAAGAATAGACAGAAAGTGACAGATTGTCATGTGATGAAGGTAGAGGAGTGAGCTACCATGAGAATGCTACAGACTCTGGGGGAAAATATGGCCTGCCAGTACCTTGATATTGGACTTCTAGCTTCCCTAAACTAAAAGACAATAAATCCATGTTATCAAACCATTCTGTGGTATTTATCATAGCAGCCCTGGGAAACTAAGAGAACAATATAAAATCTAAAATGCAAATGAAATCTTCCTGTGATTCCCATTTTAAACTATAATCATCTGTGTAAGTCAGGGACAAATGAGCAAAGAATAATTAAAAGGTAGAACACTGTGTAGGTAACAAGAGCTGTACTAACTAATGGGATCTCCACTTAAAGGAGAACTTGGAAGGCCCATTGGTGTAAGGATGGCAAAGTGGAGAAAGTTGTCCAGGTATTTCTCTTAAGAACCCTAAGGACTACCTCAATGTAAGTGTACTTACATTGATTTTGTTTTTGTCCAAGGCATTCCTAGGCACTTGACTCATATATTGACTCATATAATCTTTGTGCTACCTGTATGAGTTAGGTACCATTCTTATTCACACTTGTAGATGAAGAACTTATGTGTGGTACAGAGGTTTAGCAGCTCATCCACAGTCACACAAATGAATTAAGTAGAACAGGTGGGATCCCAATCAAACCATCTGATTTGAGTCCATGCTCTTAACAAGAAGTTTTCACAGCAGTGATGGGAGTTCTTGTGGAGCACCCTGTGAGCAAGAGAAGAAGGTGCATGGGCTTTGCTGTCACATGGATCTATACTCAACCTTAGCTTTGTTTCTCATGAGTTGTATGAGTTTCAGCATCTCCTTTACTTAGCTATGCAATTCTGTTTCCTCATATTTAAATTGCAGATAAAAGCACATAGTTCATAGGATTGCCTGGACCAATTAAATGAGTTAAAATTAGTAGATAGTTAAGTACAGCATTCCCCCAGGTCAGGTACCCTCTCAGGAATGACAATATGTTTACATGGCAAGAGAGTGAACGTCAGCATTTCGGCATTGCATTCCAGCTACAACATAGTAATATGTTAATAATTTTATGGTACAATTTGAATATCTAAAAAACAGCTGATAAATTCCTTTAAAAGAAATCTGGAATTCCGTGAATTGCAGACATGGGTACTGAGAACCCTTGCAAAGTACCATATTACAGTTCTCAGATCAACTGAGTGTTCCAGGTCCCTGGAGGTGTGATGTGTGCCCTCCACTCCATGTCTGGACTCACAGCAAGTTCTGATGTTGTGTATGTGAGTCACAAACATGGAGTGGAAGGCACACAACCATACCTCAAAAGACAAAGAACACTAAGGTCAGAAGCAGGGAAGTATTATATAATGGTTTATCCTAGCATGTGGATTCACCTTTTCCTTAGTGAATACTTCTGTGGGATTTATGTAGTTCCAAGTCATTACCCTTCTCTCTATGCCATGCTTCCTCATCCTTGAAGTTGATGAATACCAAGCATTTCAATCTACCAGTAGAAACCTAAAGTTTTATAGAGAAGATGTCAATTGAGCCCCTCTATGAACTGATCAAAGCTCCTGTTCATATTTTATTTTTCAGAGGCAGATAAAATAATCAAATTGGAAAATAAGAATCCTATTCTCCAACTCCAATCTCCACCTTCTCTTGTTTGCTCTTCATTTTCTTTCTTCTCATCTTTCTGGTATTTTATTTTATTTTGTTTTGTTTTGTTTTCCTGTTTCTTTTTTTCTTCTACCTGTTTTATTCTCATTCCTTTTTATTTTTTATGATATTTTCATTCATATTTACTTTATTCTTGGCTCTTTTTTGGTTCCTTCTCCATCCTTTTTAAAAATTCTTTTCCTCTTCTTTCTTTCCTTTTTTATGGACTTAATATTTTTTTCAGGGGAACATGGACAACTACAAAGATATAGAATAAGTGGAATCAAGTGTCAAAGGAGACCCATAACACAAAACAAAATGAAATAGAACAAAAACAAAATGAAATAGAACCCTAGACTAGAAAAAGAAGCTAACCTACTGAATAAGCCCCTCAAAATAAACAGAAATCTAGACACCAGCAAAAAATTACAAGCCACAACCACAGCAAGAAACAGGAAGACATGTCTTAGTCTAATGAACAAATTAAAAAGCAGGAGGAAACACAGAACATGAAACAACTAATCAAGAATGACCAAACAAATATCATGAATCAACTTAATGAAGTGAAAGAAGAGATAAAGGATTTTAAGAAGACACTGGGAGAACATACAGAAGAAATCATAAACATGCATGTAAAGATAACAGATGATTGTGATGAAAAGCACAATGCAATAAATTAAAAATATGCTGGAAGCATATAACAGCATATTTGAACAAGCAGAGGAAAGAATTAGTGACATCAAATATAGCACATTTGAAATGGCACAGGTAGCAGAACAGATAGATTAAAAAGGAGAAAAAATTCAGTAAGGACTCAGGGAATTGAATGATAACTCAAAATGCACAAACATAACTTTACAGGCATCCCAAAGGGAGAAGAGAAGGGAAAGGGGCAGAAGGAGTGTTGGGAGAAACAATGACCAAATATTTCCCACTTCTTATGAGGGACATGGATGTACATGTCCAGGAAACACAGCACATTCCAAAGAGTATAAATCTTAATAGGCCTGCCATCATATATAAGGGAAGTTCAATAAGATTAAGTGCTGAGTTCTCATTTGAAATAAGACTTGAGAAAGCAGTGGTATGACATAGTTAAGGTGCTAAAAGAAAAACAAAACAAAACAAAACTGCCACCTAAGAATTCTGTAGCCAGCAAAGCTGATATTCAAAACTGAAGGAGAGTTCAAAATATTCTCAGATAAACAGAAATTGTGAGTTTGTCAACAAGAGTCCTACCCTTCAAGAAATACTAAAGGGTATTCTGCAAGTTGCAAGGAAAAAACAGGAATGAGAGGGCTGGAGGAGAGTGTAGAAAGAAAAATTAAAAGAGTAACTAAAAGGATAAAAAGAGAAATAAAAGTGAAATTTGACATATATAAACCTAAAGAAAAAGTGGCTAATGTAAGTACTACCATGACAGTAATAACATTGAGTATTAATGGATTAAACACTCCAATCAAAAGTCACAGATTGGGAGACTAGATAAGGAAATATGACCCATCTTTATGCTTTCTACAAGAAACTCACCTTAGACCCAAGAATGCAAGGAGGTTGCAAGTGAAAGGTTGAAAAATGATTTTACATGCAAATAATACCCCAAAAAAGGTGGGAGTAGCTATACTAATATCAGACAAAATAGACTTTAAATGCAAAACTGTTGTAAGAGACAAAAGAAGACCCAATATATTAATAAAAGGGATACTCTATCAAGAAGAAAGAACAATCATAAATACTTATGCGCTTAACCAGGGTGCCCCAAAATACGTGAAGAAAACAATGACAAAACTAAGGGGTGACATAGATGCCTCTACAATCATAGTGGGGAACTTCAATACACCATCATCACCATTAGACAGAGTATGTTGATAGAGGCTTAATAAAAAACAGAAATTTTTATTAATACATTAAAGGTACTAGACCTAATAGACACATGCAGAACATCACACCCAAATAAAGCAGGATATATATTCTTCTCAAGTGCACATGGATCATTCTCCAGGATAGACCACATGCTAGGTCACAGAACAAGTCTCAACATATTTAGAAAGATTGAAATTATGCAAAGTAGTTTATCTGACCACAATGAAATAAAGCTGGAAAGTAATAAGCAGCAGAGAAGCAGATAGGCACAAATATATGGAATTTAAACAACACACTATTAAAAAATCAGTAAGTCAAGGAGGAAATTGCAAAAGAAATCAGTAGCTACCTTGACAAGAATGAAAATGAGAACACAACATATCAAAACTTATGGGATGCAGCCAAAGCAGTGCTGAGAGGAAATTTATAGCCATAAATGCCTATATTAAAAAAGAAAAAAGAGCTAAAATCAAAGACCTATTTGCCCATTGACATCACTCTTATTTAACATTGTATTAAAAGAACTTGCTCAAACACTTAGCCAAAGGGAAAAAAAAAGGTATCCAGATTGGAAAGGAAGAAGCAAAACTTTCAGCATTTGCAGATGACATGATCCTATATATAGAAAGCCCCAAAAAACTACAATAAAGGTTCTAGAGCTTGTAAACAAGTTCAGTAAAGTGGCAGGATATAAGATCAACATGGAAAAATCAGCAACATTTCTGTACACTAATAATAAGCAATGTGAAGATGAAATCAAGAAAAAATTCCCATTACGATAGCAACTAAAGAATCAAATATCTAGGAATAAATTTAACTAAGGACATAAAGGACTTGTACACAGAAAATAACATAACATTGTTAAAGGAAATCAAAGAAGACATAAACAAATAGAATAATATTTCATTTTAATGGATTGGAAGACTAAATATCATTAAGATGTCTATCCTACCCAAATTGATTTACCGATTTAACACAATCCCTATAATTACTACAACATTTTTTACTGAACTGGAAAAGTCAATTATGAAACTTATTTGGAAGGACAAGGGGCCTCAATTAGCCTAAAATTTTGAAAAAGAAAAGTGAAATTGGAGGTATCACGCTCCTGTCTTTAAGGCATACTTCAAAGCTAGAGTGGTCAAAACTGCATCGTATTGGCAGAGGGATAGACAACTGACCAATGGAACTTAAATGAGAGTTCTAATATAGACCTATGCATATATAGCCAACTGATATTCGATAAGGCCACCAAATCCACTCAACTGGAGCAGAATAGCCTCTTCAATAAATGGTGCTGGGAGAACTGGATATCCATATCAAAAGAATGAGAGGATCACTATCTCATGACCTACACAAAAATTAACTCAAGATGGATCAAAGACCTAAATATAAAAGCCAGACCATAAAGCTCCTGGAAGATAATGTAGGGAGACATCTATGACATAGTAGGAAATGGTTTCAAAAACTTTACAACCAAAAATTGAGTAGCAAAATAAAAAAAATAGATAAAAGGGACTTCCTCAAAATTAAAAACATTTCTGCTTCAAAGGAGTTTGTCAAGAAAGTGAAAAGGCATCCACTCAATGGGAGTAAATATTTGTGAATCACTTATCTGATAAGGGTCTATTATCCAGCATATATAAAGAAATCTTACATCTCAAAAATAAAAAAGACAAAGAACCCTTTTAAAAAATGGACAAGAGATTTAAATGGACACTTTTCCAAAAAGGAAATATAAATGCCTAATAAGCACATTAAAAGTTGTTCAACATTACCAGCTATTAGGAAAAATGCAAATCAAAACTACAATGAGATATCTTACACCTATTAGACTGGCAGCTATTTGAAAAACAGGACTACAAGTGTTGAAGAGGATGTGGAGAAATGGGAACATTCATCCACTGCTGGTAGTAATGTAGAATGGTGCAACCATTGTGGAGGACAGTTTGGCGGTTCCTCAGGAGATACAGAATTGCCATATGATCCAGCAATCCCACTACTAGGTATATACCCAGAAGAATTGAAATCTGGGATACAAACAGATATATGCACACCAATGTTCATAGCAACATTATTCACTATTGCCAAAAGTTGGAAGGAACCCAAGTGTCCATTAACAGATGAATGTATAAGCAAAATTTGGTCTATACATACAATGGAATATTACTCAGCTGTAAGAAGGAATGAAGTATTGACACATGCAACAACATGGATGAATCTCAAAGACCTTATGTTGAATAAAGTAAGCCAATCACTAAAGGACAAATTTTGCATGACTTCACTGATAAGACCTAAGCATATTGAGCAAATTCAGAGATGGAGTCTGGAAGATAAGTTACTTGGAGATAGAAAGGGAGAAGAGAGTCTTAAGTTGATGCTTAATCTGGGCAGAACCTCTGATAAAAGTTTGAAGGGGGTGGTTTGGCAGTGGATAAGGGTGATAGTGGTGCAGGGATGTGAGTGGGGTCAAGGGTACTGCAATGTGAGGTGTGCAGAGTTGTGGAGTGGTTTGGGATGTCCATGGAAATGGGGGAAGGGCTGGAGAAAGGAACAGGTGAACTTGGGTATATGGAGGTCTGTGGTTGAAAATACATTAGTGGGAATGTTCTTTTGGTAAATATGGCAGGGAAGGGTCACTGGTGCAGGAAGTCGGTGGTGAGGGAATGTATGTGAAAGGGTGCACATGGGTCATGCTTCTATGGGATAGCAATGTGTTCATTTTGTCATGGGGTGTTATTTCAGTGTGGAGACCCACACAATAAACAACAAAATATTAAACTCCCACAAGAATATTTTTAGTACATAGGTAGTGCCTAATGAAAGAAAACTGACCAATATGTCAAGCCCTCAATATTAATGCAAGTAACTATGAGCCTTATTCTTATAAAATTGAAATTTAGCTTAATAATAACTATTGCCTAAGAGTAACCTCTTGAAAACCTCCTTATTACTCAAATGCAGCTTCTCTCTCTAAGCCAAACTCAGCAAATAAACACACCACATCCCCCTAGCATGGGACATGACTACTGGAAATGAGCCTCCATGGCACTGAGGGATTAATACCAAGCACCAACCAGCAATGCATTCAGAAAAAGATCTTGTCCAAAAGGGGGAAACATCAAATACAAAAGAGTTTTTATAGCCAAGAGATTTAAAAATAAGTTGGGATGTCATTCAGAGGTTATACTTATGCATGTCCCAGGCAGATCTCACTAACTGCCACTGTGAACAGAGCCTCAAATAGGGGTGCTCCTGGCCGCTCTAGAGCTACCCAGACACTATAGACAAGGCACACAGCCCCTTGCAATCAGTACCTTGTCAGTGGGCTTTACCTTGGAATATGTGACAACTTATTTCCCCAATGTAGCAGAGTTTATAATTTCCCTACACATGTTTCTTCTACCCCTTTTATTTGAGCCTTTAATTAGTACTATATCCATTAAATATATGTCTCAGAAACTTAAATCTGCAGTCTGATCATAGGCCAGTTGAGCCCTGAATCTCAGAAGAGTTGTGGCCAATACCTGTTCGCCCGTTCATCAGACTTGCCTAGGACAACTAATAAGATAATGATGATGGACAATCCCCATCCCCCAAAAACAGAGTATCTACAACTGAAAGTAAAACAGTTCCTTCTGTCTGCCCAATAAGATCTAAGCCCCCTGTCAATCTGAGGCAGAGCAGGCATCACCACTCCAAAATCATCAATTTTGAGGAATTAACAAACATAAGGGGGAAATACAACCATGGACAAAGTAAACTTATTAGTATTGTAGTAATGGAAGAACATGTAATGCTGGTATAAAGATAGTGATTAACAGAGATTCTGAGGGGAGGGAGAGGAAATAATAGGTGGAACATAGAGCATTTTTAGGGCATTGGAATTAAGTATAAACCACAATGTAAATTGTAGACCTTGGTTAGTAGCAATACTTCAATATTTGTTTATCAATTGTAACAAATATACCCCACAATTGTAAGATGTTATTAATAGGGGAAGGTGTGGGAAAGGGAGGGGATGGCATATGTGAGTATCCCTTATACTTTGATGTAACTTTTCTGTAATCTAAAACCTATTTAAAAATAAAGTTTATTATATTAAAAAAGGACAGTATATTAAATAAAAAGCTCAATACTACTGATTTACATATTTGAAATAGCAATAAAATATCCCACAACTCTTGAACGAATTTCTGGATCATTCTAACAATTTCAGTGAAATTGCTTTAGATGATAGACATAAGCAGTGGTGAGCTTTTAGTTTTGGGGGAAGTATAGTTAGGTGAAGGCTGCGGAAAACTGGAAAATAGTCCATCCGGCTATTTGTATAGTGTGGTTTGAAGCAGACAGTGTGTGCTCATTTATTTTGTTTTGTTGTAGCTGGTATTCACAAGAGCCTTTATCTTTTATACCTGGACCATCACTCAATGGTTTAGGCTTAAAATATTGATTTTGCAATTAGATAATACCACCATGATTTTTCCCATAGTTGTGGAAAAAATATAGAGATATAAATTGCCACATGGGAGAAATTCATTTAAGTGGAATTTTGGATGAGATTAATATATATATTTCAGATCTCAAAGGTATGTTTAGACAAATCATATGAAAATTTTCTTTAGACATGTATTGCCTGCCCTTTCCATATCTCATTAATAGGGGTGGGCAATGGGTGGTTTTTGAAATTGTCTCAGGATCTTTTGTATTTCATATTTTGGCCCCTCTTGGCTGTTTCTCAGTATAATGCAATCAGAGTTCACATGGTGCATAGATATTCTTTTATCAAGGGGAAAGGGATGGAATAGCTAAAGATGGCTAAAAGGGATTGCTTTTCCCACAGAAAGGAATCCATAACGGCATAATTTCAGGTATAGTGACTCCTGTGGAGCTTTTGTGTTTTGGGTCAAGGCGGGTAAGTGCTCATGAATAACAAACTCCTAACTCCTGATATTCATAGAGCACATTGTTTTTGCCAAGCTCCTAATTTTATCCTCATAACCGTCTTGTAAATCAGATTCTTATTTGATTTCTATTTGAAGAATGAAGAGGCAGAGCCTATGAAGTTAAGTGAGATGCACTAAAGTACCCCAAATAGGAATTTTGAAGCTCAGATTAGAATCCAAACTTGTGGGCCCTGGGACCCACATTCTTTACATATCACCACCCTGACTTTCTAAAGTTATTTTAAACCAGGTTGGCTCAGGCCAGCCTCTCAGCTACATAGATCCTTAGCTCTGCTTCTGTTTATCTCTGTCAACTCCCCACTTCCTAATTTTCAATTCATTTTACAGGCGAAATGTTTTGGAGATTTTTAGCTAAAACTGTCCTGTACCTTTTCAAAATTTAATTTGTCCTAGATGAGGGAACATAAACACACAAACACCAAACTTCGAGTCTTCATACTAACGGAAACCAAAGAGGAGATGAGAAATAAAAATATCAAGTTACTACTTCAGTGAACCACAGTATCTCAAGATTGGAAGGAATCTCAACCATCATCAGAGTCAAACCTGGTATTTCTGAAGTTATACTTTATAATTAACTGCCAACACAAGACTGTTGCCAGTTCAGCAAATTATGTGGCACATAATCAAAGTGAACATCTATTCAGGCTTCCCATTTGTGCAAGAGTATATTCTAAGTGAATCAACTCACATGGTCATGTTCTGTAGTCATATAGTCATAACCCATATTAACCTATGTGTAACCAATTTAGTCCTCATAATAAGTCAATGGAGTGGGTTTTTTTGTAAATATTCCATTTTAGAGATAAGGAAACTGAGGCATAGGCTTATTTAGCTTCCCTAAGGTCATATAGCTAGTAAGTGGCAGTTGGGATTCGAACCCAAGAAATGTGGCTGCAGAGCAACTGCATTACACATCCTCGTAGAGTTGAGGAAGAAACTACTCAACCTCCACAATGATCCCACTACTGCTCATGCCTCACAAAGATGATGACTTTGCAAATCATGCTCTTCATTATCTCTTCTAATTTCTCTTTCTGTTCTATAGTAAACCTATAGATTTTTTATGTATTTATTTTCTACAGGATAACTTACTGGCCTCAATTACTAGTTGTAATAGCTTTTCAGTGATAGCTTCTGAGTTTTCTAGGTGTATGTAACCGTTGGGGAATTTGATGTAATTATGAATTCCAAAAATATAATTGGATCATGCTTGTAATCTGATCTGTTAATCTGGGCATGATTAAGTTATGATTAGAGTGTTGATTGGGCCATGTCAGTAGGGCATTGAGCCCCACCTCTTGGTGGGTAGGGAATCGAATATAAAAAGCAAGGCAAAGGACAGAAGAAGCAGTCTTTTGAGAAGCAGTTTTGATCTTGGGAAGAAGGCCCCAGGAGAAGAGAAGCAAGCCGTTCGCCTGATTGTATACAGCTGACCTTGTGGAGGAAACAGGTGCTAAGCCCAGAGAGAAACGCAGCCCTGGGAAGGGAGGAACCCCAGAAGCCTGAACCCTGGCAAACGCCAGCAGCTGTCTTGCTCTAACACGTGTCAATGGACTGTGATGAGAAAAGAAACATAATGCTTTATGGCCTGGTATCTGTGGACTTCTACCCCAAATAAATACCTTTTGTAAAGACCAAGCCATTTTTGGTATTTCACATTAGCACCCCTTTGGCTGACTAATACAGTGTACAATCAAAGCATCTGCAAATAAGGACACTTTTTCTTCCTTCATTCCAATTTTTATACTCTGTATGGTTTTCTTGCCTTATCAGATTGCCTATAACATAGGTCTTCCTGAAAATTTATTGAAATAAAGATAATGTTATGGAATTTTTGAGACACTATAAGCAGCTTAGAAGTTTTTCACATGTTATGTAATAATGGTGTGGACTAAGATGATGGTATTGGAAGATCTTTTTCTATTAGAGATAAATTTATATTAAAAATTGGTTGATGTTGGGGATGTGGGATAGAAAACACTAAATGGTTTTCAATCTGAAGCATGACAGTCTAATTGATAATGATCAGGAAATTGACTCTATTTGAATAGCTGTTGAATTCCACCGATCTATTCATCTAAAACAAGGTGACTAGAAAGAAATAATGAGAATTTTCAGTTTATAAATAGTACCAAGAATGTGTCTTTAAGAGAAATTAACATATATTTTTATTATAGCTTTTCCATTGTCTGATACTTATTTGTAACTACCTGCAGAATAAAAAAAACTTAGCATCATGCTTACTCAATTTACAAAGTAACTTGAAAAGCAATATGCTGACTCATTTAGTCCTTTAACACTCTTAGACGGATGATACATTGGTTTGTCAAATTTAGTCCACTTAAAAACATTAAGGTATCTTCTTAAAGACGTAGGCTGCCAGATCCTAGTCCTGGAGATTCCTGATTTAATTCCATTCCAGAAAAGTCTATGGATCCATAGACTATGCTTTTGGAAACTCTAGTGTAGCCCTTTACAGTTTGCACCAGCACTCTGAATTTGTGCATATATGGTACTCACATCCCTGGCATTCACACACCAAATTTCAACACATTCTAATTTTCCTCAGGAAATGACATGTTGTTGAATTTTTCCACATACCCCTGGTCCATATGGTTCTGACTTTTGAAAACACCCTGACGTGCCTAACAGAGTTAAACCATCCTTTCTAAGTTCTACTCAGGCTCGAGGGAGCCTTGATTCCCTTCCATGGGGTGGTGAGACCGAAGGTGGAGGATGCAGCAACGTCACCTTCCCACAGAAGGACTGAGCAGGATGACAAGCGAGGCAGCTTTCTTGGGATGTGTGGGAGCCTCCACGGCGGTCCCCAGACTACGGAAATGACATCAAGATATCTTGCTTCTGTTCTTTGGTGAGCTTGTTCTCACAACCAAAGGAGTACTAAACAAATATAAAAATCCAATTTAAAAAATACTTCTTTCACCTCGCTTGTTGGGCTAAGTCCTAAGGAGAAGGCAGCACAACATTTAGTATGGTCTACTTTATAAAAATTGAAAAGGGTAGAGTATATACATTAGCATAAGGGGAAAAAAATCAAATATGAACATGGAGAGCTTCTAACCAATTCCAATAATTACCCACAAAGAACATGGGAGAAAGGGGAAAAAATGCACCATCACAAAAATTGAGGACTGATGATTAGCCTGTTTCTGGAAACTGGGTGGAATTTTCACTAATGGCAAAAGCAACAGTGATAGAATGAAAAACACAATAGTGAATCAGAAATAGTGTGCTGCCCAAACACTTGAGCCGGCTTACTCGAAAGAAGATAGAAATACACTGCCTGCTCCTTGTTCAATATCCACTTTGCATATGACTGAAAGGGTTGATTAATCAGCACTCTCAGCGAGCCCTGGAAAGGGAATAAGGCAAGACTGCAGTGCATGGTGAGAGCTATACATCCCACAAATAAACCTCTGGGCACAGAGCCCAGGTAACAACAGTCCTTGCTGAATTCAGGTTTGCCTTTCTGCCTCTGATTGCTGAAGTGTCCATGAGACATACATTGGATAAAGAAGAGAACTTCTCAGTGCCAGATACTCAGAATTCAAGCATCTACTCCACACAGCACATCTCTGTCATGTCCTATTGTAAGAGTGAAACAAATGAAATAAATATGGCCTACCAAACAAACAACAAAAAACTACTGCAGAACAAGAGAAAGAAAATATTATCCTGAAGATAATCATCAAAGAAGAGATCCCAAACTGTTTCAACCTTTGGCAGCATCGTGGGGATAAGTTTACACTTCCAGGACCTAATTTGAAGGAGGCAGCACTCATTTGAATGGATAGTTTCCAAGATGCCTGTTTAAAAACAGTCTCAGTATAGTACCATTTTGGAAGACATTTTTGCAGTGCCTCTCTTTCTGGTGTAAGAAAGGGGGAGCCCCATCTCTTGCTGTTTCTCCTGGGTGGTCTTGGTGTTCATTCATGGTAGCAGAAAGGCTATAATTTTTTTCTTTCAAAGATCTTAAGTGGATGTCCCTGCTCTGCCTTTTATTGTCTGTTGCCATTGTGAGCACTGCCTTGCTCTTACTAGTTTGTTAAAAGCCCCATAAGGGGCTGTCATTATCTTTTTTCTAAGTGTTGCCTTCCTTGCTTTTTCCTTGTTTCCTTTTTTTCTGCAGGCACCTTCATTTTCATTTTGCTAGGATGTTTCTGTGAAAAGGGAGAAAGTAGTATACTCCTTTAAAAATATTTCTTAGTCAAAACATAGAGATGAGAGCGATTTTAGTTTGAGAGCAAGGACATGGATCAAGAGGTTACAAGTCCAAAAATTGCAAGTGAAGGGGAGAAAAAGAGGGAAAGGGCGGTAGAGAGGATGAAACAATTCATGGCAGAATACTGAAAACCTCTATTCAGAAACACGACAAATTGGATATTCCTTTTAGTGTGCCAATCTCTTCTTCTCAATTCTCATATACCATCTCTTTTCCCCATGCTCGCTCTCAAGTATGTCCTCTCATGAAAAGAAGGGAGTTTTTCAAACTTAAGAGCCTAATTAGGAGCAAGGTTTTCCATCCTTTCACTACTGCATTGTAAGTTCAGCTTCTCTCTACTGCACTATTTACAATGGAGGCATTTATTATAAAGAGTGCCACAGTCGGACACTGCCGTCATTGGTCGTATCAAAATGGGAACTGGAGAGAGAAAATAGACCTAAGTTCAAGTACCACAGTGTCTATTCTTTGTAAGTGTTTTTGTCTAATGCAATAACAAGCAGACACATACCATATTGGAACCACACTGAGTGGATTGTGAAACATCTCGAAACTATCATTAAATTTGCCACAATCACATAGAATGGGCCTCAAACTTAGTACTGAAGAAAAGATGCTCACTTCCAAATTTTCACACCTCTCCCTTACAGGCTTCTGTAGTTTGGGTTTCAGGCAGAAGCAGAAATAGAGATGGAGACACTCTTTCTCTTCCAGAGATAGCTAGGAGAAAAAGGAAGCATTTGCATGGGAGGGACATATAGAATATTGATTTTAATCACATACAACAGTGCTTCTTAAACTTCAGCATGCATCAAAACCAGCTGGAGATCTTGTTAAAGCAAGATTTCTGAGACTTCAGGTGAGAAAGTCTGTAACGTAGTCCAATAATGTACGTTTTAATAAGCTTCCTGGTGATGCCAATGCTTCTAGTATGTACATGGGCTACACTTTGAGAAGCAGACTCAAGGCACAATGTTTCAGGGGAGAAGAATCAAAACACGGATCCCTGACACTTTGGAGTCATCCCTAACTCTTTCTTTCACTCGTACCCTGCCTCTGAGCTCTCTCATCCTGGACCATAACTTCTAATCACTGGTCTCCCAGATATTATCCTCAAAATATCTCTTTAGTTCAGTCCCACCTGTCCATCCCCACATTAGTTCAAGCCTTTATTATTTCTTGATTGACTCTGCAATGGTGTCTTTAGTGACCTCAGCCTCCAGTCTTGTCTCATTTTACTTTACCCTCCATGTAACTCTTTTAAAATCAAATCTGATCAAACGGTTCCTCAGATTAAACTCCAACAAGGCCTCCAAATTACCTACAGAATAAAGTCCAAGCTTCTTAGGATTGCACGTTAAACCTTCCTGATCTCTCCCTCATCCGTCTGTCCAGACTTCTTTCCGGCAATTCCCCAATGTGTCCCCTCTAAGCAATAGCATTTGACAGCTTTGCTGAGCTATTCGTGGATTTCTGAACAAGCAAGACTTTAATCGCTTCACCTGCAATATCTTTAATTTTCAACTTTGGGTTTTCTATTCACCTTTCAAAAACAGACATAGCTTCTCTGTGAAATTTTCCGAATTTTCTATGACTCTTCAGACAGCCAAATGTGTAAAACACTCCTTCCTCTGTGGCCACTTGTCAAATGTAATAATTATTCACTTATTTTTTTCTCTAAAATATTGTGACTTCCTTTAAAGCAGGATTCAAAATGTAACCCATATAATTTATGGCACATATTAAGTGTTCATTAATGCTTGCCCAATTAAACTAATTTTAAGAGAGACTAAATCACATTTGAAGATTTCCAGTTTTCAGATGTGGAGAGAAGAGAGGAAAGATAAGGGAATTTTTGTCAAAGTCTGTAAAATAGGGTTTCAGAGTGATGTAATGTCTTTGCTAAAATGAGACAGTTTCATCTAATAGAATTTCTGTCTTGTTAAGAAGTTTATATATATCTCTGTAAGGACCAAGACACGTTTAGAAACCAATGAGTATTTCTGTGCATCTTTGAGTTTGAAGCCTTATGCCTTAAATGCATTGTTTAAATACTCAGTACAAATATCACCAATTGTCTATAGAGCATGCAAATTGCTAATACTTGGGTATATTTTGTTATAGCTGTGCTGTACTTTGAAAAACTATTGAATATCCTTTACCACACTAGACATTAAACTCACAGTAAGTCTGAAGATTTACAAAGTATCTATTAGTCATTAGGGAAAAAGCAATTTTTAAAGTCCAGCTTAACAAAATATTTTCCCCCTTCCTCATTTCCCATCTCTGCTTGTTTACCCAGCCAGAACCAAGCAGGTTCTTTATGGTAACCATAAAGCTAAAGTAAATTCTTAGATATCTCTAAAGGCCAGGGGCAAACCCTTAAACATATCAACTTTAGGAGGGAATGTGAGCTATAAATCCAAACAATCCTGGCCCAAAAAACGACATGAGTGGGCCAGGAAAAATTCGCTGGTGTGGATAATAAAGATTTACGCTGACAGAAGTAGGGAAACAATAGACACAGACAGAGCTTCAAGACAGGTGGTGGCTTGACCCGGATCTGATAAATGCTAGTTTCTGAAATGTGTGACCAGAAGAAGTTTTGATTCTTCAGATGGCTCCAAGGCAATCTAATGGAAATCTCCTAGCATATATAACCTCTGGTTTCTTTTAGCCCAACTGCTCATAGCAGGGTGGTGGTCACTTACCGTCCCCAGTTGGCTTCAGTCTGTCAAAGCACTGTGGTATCAACATGGGTTCTGGTGTGAGGGACAGTAAGGAAGAGGCAGCTGAGCTGATTCCAGGCTCTGATTTCCTACAGATCTGGGGTGTGGGCCAGTGACAGTGTCCATGCATGCTGTGCTTGGGAGGAACATACCATTACATTTGGTGCTTTTGGCCCTGGATCCTCTTTCTAAACTTGCCCTGCAAAATGCTCCCTGTCATACAACTCAAGAAAACAGTCACACCTGCTAGGGCATTTCTGACTCAGATGAACCCATAAATTAGCCCTGTCCTTCCCATTGAATAATACACCAAAGATTGTCTGTGACCCCTGGAAGCATCCTGAGCCCAAGATTGCTCAGGAAATCTAGAGAACAGAGCAAAACTGTTTCAATTCTATTATCTGTTCCATGTTCTATAGCCTCCAGGTGGAGGAGATAAAATACAGCTTGCAGGGCATTTATGTGATAGTACGTATGTTCCCTTCCTTCAGACTCCCACCTCTGTGTTTGGATTTTGTCTACATCATCACTAAGGGGAGTGTACATTCAGTATAAGCATAAATAACTCGAGTGATGAGTAGCTCACTTCTGGAGAGAAAACGACCCTGCTTAGGGACACGTGACTTTTAACTCTTAGAACAGATACA
>JAQZBX010054500.1:0-18681 GCA_029593785.1 Cabassous unicinctus
TATGTCATCAATGCCTAGACTACAACAGCAATAAATATACCTCAAAAGAATAAGTGATTGAATGAATAGCAGTTCAACTGGATTACAGTTCAAGATGTCTTGGGAAGTGGGAGTGGCTCAGTCGATGGAGCCCCTGTTTACCATATGGGAGGCTCTGGGTTCGCTTCCTGGGGCCTCCTTGTGAGGGCAGGCCAGCCTGAGCGGCACGAGAGGCTGATGCAGCGGGACCTCACAGCGAGGGGAAGATAAGCAGACACGGAGAGGACACACAGCGAATGGACACAGCAAGCATGGGCAGCAAGGGGGGTGATAAATAAATAAATAAATAAATTTAAAAAAAAAAAAAAAGATGTCTTGACTTTAAAGCCTACATTCTGGACAAAGAGACAGGACACTTTTATTGTTTTCCAATCCTTTTATTAACACACAAGCCCATTTATTTACATGTTAAATTCTTACCATGTGCCAAGCATGCTTGAGGTGCCTGGGGAAAAGGATTACTGGCTTTAAGATACACAAGAGAGCACCCTGGAGAGGAGTTTATTTAGTAAGGAGGAGAGGTGACATTGGGATTCCTGTGAATGGGAGAATTCCCAAGGCCATGAGTGAGCACAAGCTCTGGACAAGATGCAGACTCAGAAAAGATGGAGAGAATCTTTTTTTTTTAAAAAAAGGTATTTAGATTACATAAGACAGAGAGAATCTTGCACATCACATTTGCTTTGTGCTGATCTTCTTGGTAAGAGGGTTAAACACTGAAGGAGAGTACCAGCCAATGCAGAGCCAATTTTAAAAGACTGTGAAAAGTATTTTTCTTTTTTTTTTTTTGTTAGCTTTAGCTAACTCAAGGAAATTTCTGCTAAATCACTAGCTGGATACAAACTTAAAGAACAGACAGCTCAGGGACCACAATAGCTGAAATGGAAAATTCCCTAGAGGGTTTCAACAGTGGATTGGAGCTGGCAGAAGGAAGAATCAGTGAACTCAAAGATAAGACCATTGAAATGGTTCAAGCTGAAGAGCAGAAAAAAATCAATGAAAAAGTGAGCAGAGGCCAAGAAACCTGTAGGACACTACCAAGCACAGCAATATACACATGATGTGCATCCCATAAGGGAAGAAAGAGAGAAATAATGGCAGAAAACTCCCCCAATTCAATGAAAGACATGAATATACACATTCAAGTAGCCCAAAGAAGCTCAAACATGGTAAACTCAAAGAGAACCATAGCCAGACACATAGTAGTCAAAATGTTTAAGGCCAAGGACAAGAAGAGAGTTCTGAAAGCTTCAAGAGAAAAGCAGCTTGTTATGTACAATGGAGCCCCAATAAGATTAAGTGTTGATTTCTCATCAGAAAACATGGAGGCAAGAAGACAGTGGGATGAAATATTTAAAGTGCTGAAAGAATACAATTGCAAACCAAGAATTTTATATCCAGTGAGGCAGGCTTTCAAAAATGAGGGGAGATTAAGACATTTCCAAGAAGATGAACCAAACCTAAGGGAATTTGTCACCTTGAGATATATCCTACCAGCAATATTAAAGGAAGCTCTTCATATTGAAAGGAAAGGACACAGACAATGGATTGAAGAGGCATAAAGAAATAAACATCTTCTGTAAAGTTTACTCTAAATGCCAGTACTAGGGAAGTGGGTGTGGCTCAGTGGATAGAGCCCCCGTTTACCATATGGGAGGCCCGGGTTCGTGTCCCGAGGCCTCCTTGTGAGGGCACGCCGGCCTGAGCGGTGCGGTGGGCTGATGCAGCAACCTCACGGCAGGAAGCGGGTGTGGCGCAATGGATAGAGCACCCGTTTACCATATGAGAGGCCCCACATTCGCTTCCCAGTGCCTCCTTGTGAGGGCAGGCCAGCTCGCATGGCGCCGTGGGCTGATGTGGCAAGACCTCACAGCAAGGAAGAGATAAGCAGACACAGCGAAGACATGCAGCGAATGGACATAGCAGCACAAGCAGCAAGGGGGGGATAAATAAAATAAAATAAATAAATCTTAAAAAAAAAAAATAAATGCCAGTACTATTGTATTATATTGGGCATGTAACTCCACTTTTTACTCTTACAGATTTTAAAATGCAATGCATAAACATTATTGATAAACCTATGATTTTTTACTTACAATGTATAAAGATAAAATTTGTAAACCATACAAAAAAAGGGTGGGAGGATGGGGGACTATAGCAGTAGTGTTTCTGTATGTTATGGAAGTTCAGTTGGTATCAAATCAAACATGGTTGTTACAGGTTTAGGATACTAAGTTTAAGCTCCACGGTAACCACAAAGAAAATATCTGAAAAAAATATATGCAGAACGAAAGAAGAAGGGACTTAAAATGGTAAACTACAATAAATCAAATAAATATAAAAGTAAGCATTAATGGAAGAACTGAGGGATAAAAAAGGTATAAGACTTACAAAGACCAAACAGCAAAATAGTATAAGATAGCCCTGCATTCTCAGTAGTTACATCAAATGTAAATGGATTAAATTTTCCAGTCAAAACGCAGAGATAAGCAGAATGGATTAAAAAACTCTGACCCAACTATATGCTGTTTACAAGACACTGACCTTGAATTCAAAGACACAGGTAGTTTGAAAGTGAAAGGATGGAAAAATATACCATGCAAATAGTAATCAATACAGAACTGGACTAGCCATGCTAATATCAGATAAAATAGACTTTAGTAAAAAACCATGTGGGACAAAACAATGTTACTATATACAGATAAAAGGGTGAATTGAATTAAACAAAAAGACATAACAAGTATAAATATATATGCAGATAATGACAGAGCCTTGAAATATATGAATCAAATATTGATGGATATGAAGGCACAAATAGACAATTCTACATTAATAGTAGGAGACTTCAATATATCACTTTCAATAGCAGATAGATTGTCTAGACAGAAGATCAATAGGGAAATAGAAAGATACTATAAACCAACTAGACCTAACAGACACATAGACATGTATAGAACAGCATCCAACAGCAGCAGAATACATATTCTTCTCTAGGACTCTTGTATCAGTCTCTGGGAAAGACCACATGTTAAGTCACAAAACAAGTTTCAATAAATTTAAAAATATTGAAATTATACAATGTGTCTTCTCCAACAACAATGGAATAAAGCTAGAAATCAATAACAGAGGAAGAACAGGAATATTCACAAATATGTAGAAATTAAACAACATACTCTTTTTTTAAGTAATTTTTTTAAAAGGAACTTTAGATTACATAAATGTTACATAGAAAATATAGGGGATTTCCATATACCCCACTACCTGCCCCTCTAACACTTTCCCACATCAACAACATCTTTCATTAGTGTAGTACATTTTTTACAATTGATGAACACATATTGAAACATTGGTACTGACCATGGACTACAGTTTATATTATAGTTTACACTCTGTCCCGCACAATTTTGTAGGTTATGACAAAATATATCCTGGCCCATATCCATCATTGCAATGTCATGTAGGACAATTCCAATGTCCTGAAAATGCCCCCATATTACACCTATTCTTCCCTCTCCCTCCCCTTAGAACCTCTGGTGGCCACTGCCTTTATATCAATAATAAAACATTCTTCCATTGCTAGAATAATAATGTCTATAATAGAATAATAATAAGTCTACTTTAGTTCATTGTTCATTCCCTGATCTTGTGATCTTGAGGATTGGGAGATGGTGTTGCCCACTCTGTTTCTAATTGAGGCAGGGCTCAGATCCCTTAGGGCAGATGGATGGAACTGTCTTGCCTGCAGTTTCTTGTTAGTTGTCCTGGGTGAGTCCAATGAACTGACGAGTAGGTGTTGCAACTCTGCTGAGATTCAGGGCCCAACTGGTACGTGAACAGACCAAAGGTTTAAGTCTCTGGGACATATATTTAACAAGTATAGTGCTAATTATAGGTTCAAATAAAAGGGGCAGAAGAGCCATGTGTAAGGAAACTATAAATGAGTCTAACTCCAACAACACACTCAAACAACTAATAGGTCAAAGAAGACATCACAAAGGGAATTAGGAAATATCCTGAAGTGAATGAAAATTAAAACACAATATGCCAAAATATATGGGATGCAGCAAAGGCAAAGCTAAGAGGGAAATTCATAGCTCTAAATGTTAACATTTAAAAGAAGAAAGATCGCAAATCCAAGACCTAAACTCTCAACTGGAGGAACAGTTGAGAAAAAGAACAGGAAACTAAACTCAAAGCCAGCAGAAGGAAAGAAATTCAAAGATTAGAGCAGAGATAAGTGAAATAGAGAATTATAAACAACAGAGAGAATAATTGAAATGAAAAGTTGGTTCTTTGAAAAGAGAAATAAAAACCAACAAACATTTAGCTAGACTGACAAAGATTAAATGAGAGAGGATGCAAATAATTAAAATCAGAAATGAAAGAGGAAACATTACCACTGATCCCACAGAAATAAAAAGGATTATAAAATATACTCTGAACAATTGTGCACCAATGAATTGGAAAACTTAAATGAAATGCACAAATTCCTAGAAAAACACAAAGTCCCTACACTGACAAGAAGAAACAGATGATTTCAATAGAACAATAACAAGTAAAAAGATTGAATCAGTAATCAAAAACCACTCAACAAAGAAAAGTCCAGGACTTGATGAGTTCGATGGTGAATTTTACCAAATTTTACAAGAAGAATTAATAGAATTATGCTCAACCTTTTCAAAAAAATTTAAGAAGGAACACTTCCTAATTCATTCATTCCTAAAACCAAAGCTGGATAAAGATACCACAAGAAAATTGCAGTCTAATATATGTTATAAATATAGATGCAAAAATCTTCAACAAAATATTAGCACACCAAATCCAACAGTACATTAAAAGAATTGTACATCATGATTAAATGAGATTTATCCCAGGTATGCAAGAGTGGTTCAACATAAGATAATTGATTAGTGCAAGACACCAAATTAATAGAAAGAAGGAAGAAAACACATAATCATCTCAATTGATGAAGAAGCATTTGACAAAATCCACCACTTCTTGTTGATAAGCACTCATAGAAAATTGGGAATAGAAGAAACATCTTCAACATGATAAAGGGCATATATGAAAAATCCACAGGTAACATCATACTCAATAGTGAATGACTAAAAGCTTTCCCTTTAAGATCAGGAAGAAGACAAGGATCCCCACTCACAGCACTGTTATTCAACATTGTACTGAAAGTTCTATCCAAAGTAATTAGAGAGAATAGAGAGAGAAATAAAAGGTATCTAAATTGGAAAGGAAGAAATAAAACTCTCCTTATTTGCAGATGACATGATCCTATAGATAGAAAATCCTGAAAAATCCACAACAAAGTTTCTAGAGCTTCAGCAGAGTAGCAGGGTACAATATCAATACACAAAAATCAGTGGTGTTTCTGTTTCTATACACTAATATTGAATGATTTCAAGAGGAATTCAAGGAAAAAATCCATTTACAATAACATCTAAAAGCATCACACATCTACTAATAAATTTAGTCAAGGATGTAAAGGACTTGTACATGGAAAACTATAAAACATGGCTAAAACAAATCAAAGAAAACATAAATAAATGGAAGGACATTCCATGTTCATGGATCAAAAGATTGTTAAGATGTCAATTCTACCCAAAGTGATTTGCAGATTCAATGCAATCCCAATCAAAATTCCAAGTCTTCTTTGCAGAAATGGAAAAGCCAATCATCAAATATATATGGAAGGGTATGAGGCCCAGAATAGCCAAAACCAACTTGAAAAAAGAAGAATGAGGTTGGATGTTTCACACGTCCTGTTGGGGATTGATTCACACCCCCACAAAAGATGCCGTGGTCCTATGGATGTGAGCCCACTTGTAAATAGGACTTCTGAAGATATGCTGAGTTAAGATGTGCCCAAACTGAATGAGGGCAGTAAGGGCAGGCCTTAATGTGGTATGGCAGAAGTCCTTATAAGCAAAAGGAATTGAACATATGTAGAGAGAAGACACAGGGAACAGCCAAAAGCTGGAAATCAATGGCACCTAGAAGGGGAAGGAGAAGGCACCACAGTGTTTACTGCCATGTGATGGAGTAGCCAAGGACCTAGGATTGCCAGCAGCCAGCCCACAGAATGCCACAGTCTTCAGAGAAAAAGCATTGCCTTGGTGATGCCAAGTTTTGGACTTCTCTTAGCTTCAAAACTGTGAGTCAATAAATTCCCATCTTACAAATATTGGTATGTATTGTGAAAAATTTGATTTTTACCCACAATAAAAAAAAATAATAAAGTAAAAAAAATAATAATAAATCTGACATAATTGAAAAAAAAATCACAGGACTGTTGTACATATTCAATAAAGTGACAACTGTGCAATACCACTTAGTATCATGAAATCAGGAAAACATACTTTTGAATTGTTTAAACACAATCTGTGGAATTAAAAACAAAATCAGAAAAAAAAAAAATTCCCATTGTTTAAGCCAATCTATTATACATTTATTTAATCATCTTGGAAACTGACACTTCCTGAGTTTAAAACGTTTTACAAAGTCCATTAATCACAACAGCATGGTACTGACGTAAAGATAGATATATAGACCAATGCAATCAAATTTAGAGTTAAAAAATAAACTCACATCTAGGGCCAATGGATTTTTGAAAAGCGTTTGAAGTCCACTGAATGGGGTAAGAATAGTCTCTTCAACAATATCCATATGCAATGGAATGATGTTGGACCCTTACCTCACACCATATAAAAATTAACTCAAAATAGATCAAAGATCTAAATATAGGAACCAAATCTATAAAACCCCTAGAAAAAAACATAGGGAAGCATCTTCAGGATGTGTTAGGCAATAGTGTCTTAGACTATTTGTCTTAGACAAATGAATGAGCAACAAAAGAAAAAAATAGATAAATGATACTTTATAAAAATTAAAAACTTTCTTGCATTCAAGGACTTTATCATACAACCTATAGAATGGGACAAAATAGTTGGAAAACACATATCTGACAAGGGCTTAATATCTAGAATAGCTAACGAAATCTTACAAGACAACAAAAAAAGACAAACAAACTGATTTTAAAGATGGGAGCAAAAGACTTGACTAGACATTTCTCCAAAGAAGTTATACAAATGAAAAGATGCTCAAGATCTTTAACTAATAGGGAAATGCAAATAAAAACCAAATTGTATGTGAATATTCTTGCTGTCCTGATTTTGTGATAATCAGGGTAGGCTAAACATTCGCTATATTGGAAACCATGCATGTGTCCCCAGACTTAGTTTTTCTCCCTAGATCTGGTTTTTAGAATGCTGGTGATAAACTAAGCCTGATTTATTATATGACCATCCTGTATGGGAAAAGACTGTAACTTTGGGTATCTTTGGTCAACCTTAAGAGATATAGCAGGGGGACGGATGTGGCTCAAATGGTTGGATGTCCATCTCTTGTATGGAGGGGCCTGGGTTCGACCCCAGGAACCTCCCGTAAAAATAAAAAAATAAAAATATAGAAGGTGCGTGGGCCACTAGGCCCCGTGAGTGGGTGAGTCACCAGACCCCGCGAGTGGCTGAGTCACCAGGACCCGTGCTGCGGGTGTGCTGCCAGGCACCATACGCGGTTGAGCCACCAGGTCCTGTGAGTGGGTGAGCCATCAGGCCCCGCAAGCCATGCAGCAAGATGATGACGTAGCAGGAGAGTGACACAGGGGAGAGCCAAGATGAGACACACCGAAAAGGTGGAGCAGGTGGTAGTAGGACGCCTCTCTCCCACGTCAGAGGTTCCGAGGATCGAATCCCAGTGAAGACAGGAGGAGAAGGATGAGAAGAGAGGGCAGGAAACAGACACAGATAGTTGCCCAGCGAATGGACACAGAAAAAGCAAAAAACAGGGGTGGGGGGGGAGAGGAGGATTAAAAATGGGTAAAAGTAAGTAAGTAAATAGATAAATCCTTAAAAAAGGTATAGGGGAGGAAGATTCGGACTATAGTTAGTAGTAATACTTTTATGATGCTCTTTCATGATTTGTTAACAAACGTTTCACAACAGTGCAGGATGTTTGTGGGGGGGTGCTGTGTGGGAGCCCTGTATGATGTTATGCATGTTTGTTTTGTAAGATCATGATGTTTACTGAACACTTATAGTTCATGTATGAATGATACACTTTAATACATTGTTTAAAAAAAAACCAAATTGTGATGCCATTTCACTCTCACTTGAAGGGCTACTCTTTAAAAATGGAAAATAAGTGTTGGAGAGGATGTGGAGAAATAGGGACACTCATTCATTCTTGGTGGGAATGCAAAATGGTGCAGCTTCTGTGGAAGACAGTTTGGCAGTTTCTTGGAGAGTAAAGTATAGAACTACCATATGACCCAGAAAATCCCTCTACTAAGTATATACCCAAAAGAAATGACAGCCAGGACTCAAATACATATTTGTACACCGATATTTATAGCAACATTATTCACAGTTGCCAAAAGACAGAAGCAACACAGTGTCCAGCAACAGATGAATGGATAAACAAAATGTGGTATATGCATGCAATGGAATATTATTTAGCCGTAAAAACCAATGATATCCTGATATATGCAACAACATGGAAGACATCTTTTTGAGGGAAATAAGCCACACATAAAGGGACAAAATTTTTGATCTTACTGATAGGAAATAATCAGAATAAGCAAATTCATAGAGACAAAAACTAGAATACAGGTTACCAGAGGCTGGGGTGGGGCTAGGGAATGGGGAATTAAAGCTTAATGGGTACAGAGTTTCTGTTTGGGGTGATGGAAAAGTTTTGGTAAAGGATAGTGGTGATGGTAGCACAACATTGTGAATGTAATTAACACCACTGAATTATATATTTGAATGCAGTTGAAAGAGGGAATTTTAGGTTGTGTATGTGTTACTAAAATAAATTTTTAAAAATGCATAAAGCAAAAAAATTTAAAAATAAAAAAATTCATAGGACTGTACAACACAGTGAATCCTAATGTTAGCTATAGACTATAGTTAATAGTATAATTATAATAAAAATATTTCATCAATTGTAACAAAGTTACAAAACTAATGCAAAGTACTAGTAATAGGGAAAATTGCATGTCTGAGGGGGTGGTATATAGGAACTTTTTATTTTCTGCAAGATTGTTCTGTAAACCTACAACTTCTCTAATAAAAAATTAAATAAGCCATCCCACAAGGTTCCTTTTCACTGAGATCTAGCCATTTTTTTCTGAATAAATGATCCCTATATTATTGCATGCCTTGACTTAATTTCCACAGTTCTGAAAATGTTGATTTTGGTAAGTTTGCCTGTTTTACTGTTTCTTTTTTGGAAGAAAGGATCTTTGGAGGTCCTTACTCAGCCATTCCTGCTGACATTATAACATGATTTTTCACACCATATTGCCAAATGGCTCTCTTTCAACCAGTGACTTTTTATTAGTGGAGAGGCTTTTGGCAGTGACAGGGAAATCAGAAACAAAAGCCCATTTGCGGATGTTACTGAGAACCAGTGAGCCTCAGGGAGAATAAAGCACACTGCTAGGGTGCTCGTTTGCTATGCAGAAACACCAAGTTATTTTGGGGGAAAAGTGTACAAAACGGCTCCAAATAAACGTGAAATTTTCTCATCTTGAAAGAAATGAGGATAATAATAATGGCAATCTTACAGGGTGACTGTGACAGTTTAAAGTGCTAATATGCAATGTAGGCAACACACTTTGGGGCATTTATGCTCAATAAAGTTTGTTTTTATTTTGTAAAATGGAAAGAAGGAGTTAACCATTCAATAGAAAAGAAAATGGCAATGGAAATGTCTCCTGATATTTGTGATTGTCTGACTGTGAATGGATGATTTAGGTTCTGGGGAAGAGATTTGCCAAAAAGTCATGGAGAAGATTTTCAGTTTGCCACCAAAGATGGGACTGGTCGTCAGTGTACTACTGCCTGCGACCCAGCATGAACGAAACACCGGTGGCGTTGGGATTGCAGACTCGCCTGCACAAATGTGAATTAAAGACCACTCTTGTGCTACCAAATGATACTTTGGAAAGAACATTTTTGCATGACTGGTAATGAGCACAGGTAGTGGGAGAGAGATTATTCTGGAAATTCCCAGTGGGAAAGATTGAGTGAGAGGTAATGCAATGCAAAGTTAGCAGGAAGGAACATTCAGGAACGTTCAGGAAGTGAGGGACAGGAGTTGGCTGCCCTCCTGGTACAGAAAGAAGCCGGGGTTTTGGAGTGGGCCAAGTTGGGTGGCAGCCTTGATTCTTCCTTGATTTTATCCATATTGTCTTGGGCTAATTTCCTAAAGCTCTTTATTTATCACATGGACTCATTATAACACAAGCAGTACTCTGAACTGAATTTACCAAGATGCTGGAGTCCAAGGTTTTGCTGCTGCTCTTTTTGCCTAATGTGTTTTTTAAATGAATTTAGTAAAAATAGTAATATACTCAGTTAAAATATTTCTCATTCCCACCTTTCATTCCTAGAAGCCATGAATAAATCTTTGTTAATTCAGCACTTAAGACGGAAGCTTGATGGTTTATCTAAATGAAAAATTGTTTGTTTACATAATTAAAATGCAAACAGGGCCACTCATGTTTTAATTGCCTCTCACAGAACATTCAGGGGAATATTTATGATGAGGAACTTGCTTCTTGTTAGCTTTTAAACACCATTTAATAAATTGCAAAATAGTAGATGCTCAGAGTAACTTTGAAGTCATATAGAATGTGTTAAATAAAGGCAAAATGTGCCTTTCCTGCTCTTCCTCCACAGGCTTCAGAGGAAGCCTCATAATGAGTTTCATGGCTTTTCAGGCTTTTTTTTCCTCCCTTGAGTAAAATTTCTCTCTCTCTCTCTCTCTCTCACCCTCCCTCCCCCTTGACCCCCTCTTTCTCTTTCTCTCTCTCCTTCTCTCTCTCTCTCACACACACAACTAAACTTTACCCACACATTATACCCAATGTTTTTGTTTTTAAAACAAAAATGTAATCATATTATGCGTTAGCACTCTCCTCAAAATCCTGCAGTGACTTCTCATCTTACAGTACAAACTAGAATCCTTATGATGGCTTCCAAGGCCCAATGGGATCTGCACCTCCATGCCAGTTAGCCTCATCTACTGTTATCTGTGCCTCACTCCTCTTCAAACATGGTAGCCTCAGCGCTGTCCCTCAAAGGTGCTGGGCATGTTCCTGCCTCAGGACCTTTGTACATACTCTCCCTCTTGCCCTAGATATTCATATAACTTCCTTTCTCTTTCAGGTCTTTGCTCAAGTGCCACTTATCATCAAAGCCTTCCCTGCCCACTCCTTTTATTAAGAAGTAGAATCCCACCCTGTTTCCCAATTTCCCTCTCTCCTTTCTCTACTTGATTTTTCTCCCTAGCATTATCATCATCTGGCAGACTATACAGTTCTCTTTCTTACAGTCAGTTTCCCCAACAAAAATGCTAGCTCCATAACAGCAGAAACCTTGGGGTATTTAATTCTCTTCTGTTTCTTTAGTACATAGAATAGTGTTGAGCACATAGTAGGCACACAATAAATAGTTGAGAAACGAATGAATGAATGATGGCCTTTTAAATTTTCACATGAACTCCTGGAGGTTGGGATGTGAAGAGGGATTAGCAAACTATAAATTACTCTAGAAAGGTTAGTATTTACTTAGATGGAAAAAGCCGTCTGTGGTGAGGATAAATTGCAAACTGCTGCTGGATTGGAAAATAAAACTAACTGAGGGTGTTTGGGTTTATGGGTGGGTCCTGACCCCATACTTCAAATTGTACTACTCTTTGAACTTTTGACAACTCTCTTATCTTTCCCAGAAACATGGATTTGAGAAATTAGAATGTCCCACAAATCACAAAATATATATTGATTTTGTAACATTGTCTTCTTGTCACCTACATACTTCAAGTGCAGACCAATCTCATAACTTTTTCTCTTGATATGTCTACTGCTTGAAATGCCACCCCTTAGTTCATTGCTAAGCTGGCTCATTCTCTCTCTCTCTCCAGGTCTCAGCTCATATGTTGCCCTTGCAAGGGTCTTCCCCAACTATCCTATTGAGTCCTTCCTTTTTATCTCTATCTTATCACAATGTGTATTTTGTTTCTAGCATTCATCTTTAATATATGACTTGTAATTACTTTATTTACTTATTTATTTACATGTTCACTGCCCATTTTCACAGAGTAGAATGCAAGCTCTCTGAGATCAGAGAACTTGTCTCAGTGCCTGGTCCATAGCATAGCTCAATAAATATTTATTGAATCATTGAATGCCTCCAGACATTCAGAAATGAATCCTGGTTATACACCAGGGTCACATAACACATTGCCTCCTGCAAGTGACCATTAATTTTCACATCTATGGCTAGAATCTGGTGGAATTGTGGTGTCTTTGTTAAAATTCTACATTTACATCTTAAGTACTCTTCTCTTTATATTTTTCCTAACTATAGAATTTATACATTCTAGTTATGGAAACAAAACAAAGCAATGTAGAGATGTATAAAGTGTAAAATGAAATTCCTGTAATCCTATCCTCTAAAAATAACTGTTTAGTGTCAAACATTCCAGATTTAAAATGAGACCTTATTTTATAAACTAATTTTATCTTGGGACATATTTTCAGATTGGCATTTTGTAGATAGACTTCATTCTTTTTTTGATGATATTTCACTGTGTGGAATATACTATAACTTATTTAAGCAGTTTCCTTGAAGTAGTTATTTAGTTGTTTGGGTTTGGGGTAACTATAAAAAGTACAATAAATATATTTACACATATATCTGTAAACTTTTATGTACGACAGAGTCATAAAAATGGTGAATACAAGGATGCAAATATGTGTTATAATTTCATATTGTGAATAATATAAAGAAAGGAAATAGGAAGATTCCAAATGCTTTGGAAACAATGAAAGCATGCAAGATGGTATACCCCAAGGGCAGAGACTGGAATTTTATTTGAACAGATAAAATAATTGTGACAATTATTAAGCTAAATTGAAGAACATGTATGATCTGTTGTTAAATGAATTAGCACTTTATGAAATTATATCCACAGTATGGTTGTAACTATTCAAAATTATGCTTGCCTATAAATCATGATTGAAAGAGAAAAGATTTTTGGAAGTTTCACTAAGATTTTTTTTTTTTCTTTAAATTTTATTGCCCTTATTTTTGAGGTGACCATAGACTCAGTCTAATTTCATCCAGGAGCTGAAGTGAGGGTGTGACAGGACCTGAATCAGGGGTGGAATCAAGAATTTAAGGAAACGGGATGTGATGCTGAAAGTAAAAGAGGCAGTAGATTCATTTAGAGCTGCAGGGAGATGTCAGACTGAGTTACAAAGAGTGTCACACGTCACAGCTGTATGAAGGTGATTTCTGAACTTATGAAGGGAGACAAGGAAGATTTCAAAGGGATAGTTTAGATATTTAAATTCGTTTGAAACCAAGTAGCTTTAACTATACTTTTATCTGGATGATTTGCTATAAGATTAGTGTTATCCTTAAAATTGGGAAGAATTCACTACTGAAACTGTGTGAGTCTAAGATGTTTTCTACAGAAAGGTTTCAATAATGAATATAATTCCTTTAAAAGATAAAGGACTATTCAAATTTTCTATTTCTTCTTATATCAGTTTCTTACAACTTTTAAAGAATTTGTCCATTTCATCTAAATTGTCAAATGTGTTGCTAAAATCTTTGTATAAAGTCATCTTGTGTTTTAAATATCTGTAGGGTCTGCACTCATGCCCCTTTTGCATTTGCATGGGCTTTGTTTTTTCTATTTTATTTTATTTTTATATTGCTAGGCATTAATAAATTTTGTTAATCTATTTAAAGAAATAACTTTTGGCTTCTTTGATTTTTTAAAATTATATTTTAAAAATTCCTCAACTTCTCAGCACCTTCCCTCACACATCTCATTTGTCTTTGCTGGATGATGACAAACAGGAAAGAAAAAGAAATGTTTCAAGAGAAGAGCCAGAAGAAAAAGATAACAACTGAGGCAAAGTCACACACATACCCTATTTCCCTGGAGTAGAGGTTGCAGAGAGCTCCTGCACCTTAGATGTATAATTCATGTTAGGAAGATGATTTATTTGAGCCAGGTTAAATTTTGAACCTTTTTCTCTTTCTCTGCTTCTCTGGGCCTTTCTTTTGCTGCTAGAGATTTAGATCAATGCTTTCCAAACATCTCACAACTTCTTTTCTGCAAGGGAGAATATGTAGAGAAGGTGGAAATACAAACTAGCTTGCTCCAGGTTTCAATGTTCTTTTCACTTTCATTAGTGGAATGGTTAAGAGCATGGGCCCTGGAGTAATTTTTCCTGGGTTGCTCTGCCACTTGCTTACTGTATGACCCTGGAGGGGAAGTGCATGCTCAAGTTTGAGAAGCAAGGACCTGGGTCCAAAATCTTCTTCACTTTTAGTTTAGAACATTTGGGTATTTCACAGACCCACAATCTCCACTGTCATTCATTTTCATAAGATTTAATGTTGGCACAGGCAAAGAAATTTAAGTTGGTAGAGGGCCAACAGCTCACAGATGACCAGGCATAATCTCAAGTCTGATTTAAAATTGTCCCTGTTTCAATGACCATTAATTGTTGGGAATTTGCTACTGAATAAATCATTCACTTTGCATAAGATGTTTGACCAATGAACTATTATTTAATAAATAACTTTAAGGCAACATTTCTCAACACTGGTTTCAAGGAAGAGGAGCACTGTGAGATATTTCAGGGAAAAAAAAGAATTTCATGGTCAGATATGTTTCTGAATTGCTGAGTTCCCCATCGTCCACCCTGGAGATTCTCAACAAGCTTTAGTCTATCTATAGCTGAAGAATTAATTGTGCAGAAAAATTACAAAAAATAGTGTCATGATCTGGGTTCCACCAATAGCAATAGGAGATGTGCAGACAAAGTTTCATGTGCAGGTATTATTTGGGAGATATGGCCAGGAGGGACTGTGAGGGAGTGGGGAAGGGAGACAGGGAAGGGAAGGAAGCCAATAGAATGTGCACTATTGAGCAGGTCACCACTGAGAACAACTGGAGCTCAATCGAGTTGGGGACCTCTGGGACACTCTAGAAAACACTTCTGAGGGTGAGGAAGGCATGGTGATTAACATGCCTCTCTCATCCATCATTGACTGAAGGTTGCTCCTGAGGTGTTAGCTGCCTGGTTCTTCCCACCTGTGAAAAAGGAAAGTCTCCGGGCCACAAGTTGCATGGTCTTGCTTAGGATACTATTAGCATGCACTGGGAAAATGAGGGGATTTGGGCGGGCACCATCAACTCTGCTTAGTATTTCTCTTTCTCTCCAATATATTCTTTCTTCATAGCAGCTTCTAACATCCCATTGAACCACAGTACTGTGGAACACAGTTGGAAACATTATAATTGAAGCTCATGTTTTCCTCCTTTTCCTCCCAAGATCTACATCATAACCAGGAAATTAAAGGGCCATAAGATTTGCTTTTATGAAAGAATGACAAACATCTAAAGTCTATCACCAGCTTCCAGCTGTTCAGAATCCAGGTTACAAAGCTTCCCTTGGAAAATGTCTTAGGCCATTGCCTTCTCCAGCTACTCTGGCTATATAACAAACCACACCCAAAATGTAGTAGCTTACATCAATGATACATATTAAGCTGACAACTTTTGTCAGTTTAGACGGGGTGCATGGAAAATGGCTTGTCTCTGTTCTTTGATGGCTGGGACCTCAGACGGAAGCCTGGAGCTGGAATCATCTGGAGCTCTCATCTGCACATCTGGTACTTGCATGTCTGGGTCCTGAATGGCAAGGGCTCCTGGGCCATGTCTATCTCCACATGACCTCCCTGTGTAACCTCTCCAGCACAGTGGTCTCAAGGTAAGCAGAACTCTTAAACACTGGCTAGGGCTCCTAAGGTGCAGGTCCCAAGAGAGTACAAGGTGGAAGTGCATCACATTTTACAATCTAGCTTTGGAAGTCATGCAACATTGCTTCTGCTTCATTCTGTCAGTCAAGACAGACACACAGATATGCCTAGTATTAGAGGGAGGAAACACATATTCCACCTCTGATGGAGATGTGGCAGCATGCAAGATGAGAGAGGTAAGAATCAGCCATTCCTGTAAAATGCAACCTACCACCCTGCCCAGAAATCTCAATGGGATGTGAGGTGCCCCTTCTCGGGCATTCATGGAACATACTCACGTCTGTGTATTCCTATGCCACTGTAGACTCCATGCAATGCTGCAAGAAGATCTTATGACCCTTTGCTCCTTCAGGTTACATAGGTGCATTACTGGTTACTTCACCTCTAGCGCCTGACATAAAGCTGCACACAGTAGGTGTCAAGTAAATGCCTTTGGAGTGGATGAATACATTGCCTCTCACTTAATTTTAACAGTACCTAGTAGGAGAAAAGCGACACAAATGTCAGGCCTTTTGGGATTCAGTGGAGGAGCCGATGCCATCGGCGTCACTCTGAGTCCATCCCAGTGATGGGGCTTCATTACCTTGCTCCTTTATTCCTTGTAGCATCCCCATAAAGCAGATGATGTCATTACCCCCATCTTGTGGCCCAGGGGACTCAGCCCAGAGAATCTGCATACCCTAGGCAAGGGCACATACAGTGCTAGGTGGGCTGTTAACCCATTTGCCTAGCAGAAGGCACCAAGGCTTACCCATCACTAGCCTAGCTTCCTTTAGAAGGATGGAGAATGGGAGCCATGCAGAATTGTATTGTAAACACCCTGCCTCTGACCTCCGCGAGATGAAGGATACAGAGCTGGAGGAGGAGTTGTTGCCTCTTCTACTCCCCAGTTGGGTTTAAACCCTTGACCCAGAAAGCTTACTCCTCTCTGTCCTCCAAATGCCATATATTGGAACGTTTGAACCATTCAGCTTAACACTCAGAAGCTCTACTTCCTTCTAATATGTTTGACTCGGACATCAAATTCATCTACCAGAAGCTGGAGCTACTCACCCTGCCAAGTATAGAAGTGGCTGGTGCTGGTCCTGGGGCCGCCAGCAGGGTCAGGTCCGAGAATGAAGGTCATGGTCCCTCTCCTGTCACTTCTTGGCTAGTTGGGTTGGGACCAGAAAGCAAAAGTCCAGGAGTGCTTCTCCCATGGAGGTTTTTTGACAAGTGCCCCCCCTGAAACCCAGGTTCCCCAACAAGGAGAAGAGAGAAGCAAGGAGTAGAGCATCTCACAGAACTGCCCCAGAAGACCCGCAGCCTGCTGCCCTCCTTTTCACCACTGTTGAAGGCAGCACTGGCTCTAAAGGTTTTATGGCCTGAGGCAGTTGGGAAACTCCCCATCCCAACCCCCACCCCCATGGGTGAGTCACTGGCCTTGTAAACAGTTGTCAGGGACCCAAAGGCCCCTAATAACTTGTTTCCTTGCCTCAGGACCTCAGCTTTCCCTGCAACAAACTGGTCCTTTTTTCTTTTTTCAAGATTGAAGGATTTTTATGAGTTTTAGGAATTTTATAATTTCAGATGAAGCAAGAGCAAGCAGTTAGAATTCAATTAAATATTTTCAAGCAACTCTCAACATGTGGCTCGCAGATTCTGGAACAAAGTGGCTATAGACTCAAAGTGCGGTAACCGATCTGGGCTAAACCCTGTGTGAAGGCTTTCTCCTGGGCGAGCCAGGGCAGCTATTCGCTGCCCACAGCCTCGGTGACGGCAAGCATTCCCGTCAGGCCTGGTGGGGGATGCGCCGGTGTGGGGGACAGCTGCGCCCATGCCGGTTGGCCCCTGGCTTGTGGCCTGTCACAGGGTGTTTACCTGAAAGGCCTCAGGGCCGGAATTGTGCCTCGCGGGCGGAGGAGAATGTGCACAGCTATTTTAGAGCCTAGGGCTGTACATCTTGTGCTCTCACTGCTGCTCACCAGGACAAACAGGGCTCACCTAGGGAGGGGGGCATTCTCCAAATAAATCCCGTTACACTTCAAGAGTCGCTTTCAGATGGAAAAGAAAGGAGGACAAAAGGGCCTTCCATGTGCCTGTGATAAATGGAGCACACACCATGGAGGGAGGGGCAGCCTGCACATTCTTGCCACCACTGGAGCAGCTCTGGGAGGAGAACATGCTCACACACACACACACACGGGCACATCCCTTCAGGCAACGGTGCACACACCCACATGCACATGTGTCCACAACCACATGTGCATACATGCATGCATACACACAGCCTCATGCACATGTGTCCACATCCACACACATGCATATGTAACCCCACACACAACAGTGCACACACCCACATGCACATGTGTCCACAACCACATGTGCATACATGCATGCACACACACCCTCATGCACACGTGTCCACATCCACACACATGTATATGTAACCCCACACACAACAGTGCACACACCCACGCATGCATCTGCATATACATGTGCATACACATCTCCACACTCAACTGTACACACACCCATGCACACATCCGCACAACGTAACTGTGCATACCCACACATGCAACTGTGCACACACACATCCATACACATATGCACATACACATGCACACATCTCCACATGCAACTGTGCACACGCCATACACACACACATTTGCACACACATGTACATGTGTCCACATCTACAGAGGCATACATATATGCACACAGATCCACACACAACTGTGCA
>JAQZBX010054501.1:0-18634 GCA_029593785.1 Cabassous unicinctus
AACATAGGCCTAGGGTGAAGGTGCCCCAGGAATCTAAAGAAATGAAAGTGAACTAGAACCAGGTCAACAGGTAGAAAAATATATATTTATGAAAAGGTATGTAGAGGAATTTTGACAACTTTGTTAAGAATGCATCAAGGTATGGTGATTTTAGATATAAAATACGAAGAGTAAATATTATCCACCCCATTTTATTTCAGTCACCATGCTGACATGAATTCGTGGTTTAGAATATGAGAAACCATGATCACAGAGAGTAAATCTGTTGAGCATCAGAGACATTCTCCAGAGAGCAGCCAACATAGAAGTTACGTGGAGGCTAAGGGTCCAGGTCTTAGGCATGCCTCCAACCACAGATTCTCTGGTGTTACCAGTTTTACATAATGAATTTCAGTTGTTTAAAGAGCTCTCACCTTGATCTCTTTTCTTCAAATAGAACATTTAAAGACAGTGATTGCATCCTTTTCCTTCCTGTTCATGTGAAGAAACAAATGCACAATTTCTGTAATTATCCCCACATCCTAGTGCTAAAAAGGAAGAACAGGGCTATAGCTTGGTCTTCTTGCACTATCTACCTATATTATAAAGTTATATAAGCATTTTTCTGTTTGCAGATTCAATTACCAGGGGGAACATTGACACCTGGGGAAAAGTTCACTTTAAACTATTACTAAATGGAATTGAATATAACCATAAGCAAGGTTCCTTATGCTAAAAAGTATTAAGAAGCTACATGGGAAATTTAGCTCACTGAAAACACAGAAATTAAATCATATAAATTGTTAGATTTATGTCAGTTTACTCCTGATTTTTCAAGACTGAGATTTGATAAGAAGAATAAAAGAGGTATTCCTTATAATAACTTGGCTTCATAGAAAGTATATTGTATCTGCACAGTCATCTGCTCTAGAAGGCCACTTCCATAACTGCTGAACACAATACATTGTCTACAAGCAAATTGCTGAAAATATCTTGTCAAAATTTAATTTCCACAATAAAGCAATCTTCCAAATTCAAAAATAAATAAATAAAAAATAAATAAAAATAAAGATAGGTCACATGAAATTTCACAGATAGTGGTAAAGACAGATTTTTTTGAAAAATGGAAATAAATTTTCTGGGACCCAGGGAATTGAATGACAACATGAAATCCACAAACATAAAATATAGTCATCCCAGAGGGAAAATAGAAGGGAAAGGGGACAGAAGGAGTATTGGAGTAAATAATAGCTGAATATTTCCAAACTATTTTGAGGGACATTGATATACATGTCCAGTAAATAGAGCAAATTCCAAATAGATATATCCTAGCAGACCAACTACAAGACACATACTTATCAGATTGACAGGCACTCCAAAGAAAGAATGCTGAAAGCAACAAGAGAATTGACATCGATGAAAAGGGAATATCAATAAGATTATTTACAAATTTCTGTTCTTAAGCCATGAAAGTGAGAACTCAATGTTATGACATAGCCAAAGTGCTAAGAAAAAAAAATGTCAGCCTGAATTCTGTATCAAGCAAAACAGGCATTCAAATATGAGGCAGAATCCAAAATATTCAGAGATAAACAGAAATTGCATGTGTGTCAAACTGAATACAGCACATCCAGAAATATGAAAGGGAGTTCTGCAGGTTGAATGGGGACAACAGGAAAGAGAGGGTTGGAGAAGAGTATAGATAGGAAGATTATTAGTAAGAATAACTAAAATATAAAAAGATAAATAAATATAAAATATGACATATATAAACCTAAAGAAAAATAGCTAAAGTAAACATTGCCTTGAGAGTAATAACATTTTATATTAATGGATTAATGTCTCCAATCAAAAGACACCAATTGGCAGAATGAATAAGAAAATGCCACCCAACTATATGCTCCTTAAAAAAAACTCACTTTACAACCAGGGACAAAAAATAAGATGCAAGTGTGAAGTTGGAAAACTATTTTACATGTAAACAGTAACAAGAAAAGGGCAGAAGTTATACAAATATTGGAAAATAGTCTTTAAATGCAAAACTGTTTTAAGAGTCAATGATTGACACTCTATATTAATAAAAGGGGTAATCTAGCAAGAAGAAAGAAGAATCATAATTGTTTTCCACCTAACCACGATGTTCCAAAATAAATGAGGCAAACACTGGTAAAACTAGGGGGAGAAAAATATGCCTTTACAATCATAGAGGGGACTCTATTAAACAATTAACACCATTAAATAGAACATTTTCATAGAGGGTCAATTAAAAAAACAGAGACTTTAAATAAAATGTTAGAGGAATTAGATCTAATAGACATGTACAGAACATTATACCCAAATACATTAGGATATACATTCTTCTCAAGTGCACATGCATTATTCTCCAGGATAGACCACATGGTGAGTCACAGAACAAGTATCAGTGAATTTAGAAAGAATGAACTTATACAAGGCATTAACTCTGACCACAATGGAATGAAGCTGGAAATTAATAATGGGGAGTTTATCAGAATAGGCACATATATACAGAGGTTAAACATCATACTCTTAGACAAACAGCGTGTCAAGGAGGAACTTGCAAGAGAAATCAGTGACTCCTTTGAAGTAAATGAAAATGAGAACATTACAAATCAAACCTTATGAGATACAGTGACAGCAGCGCTAAGAAGGAATTTATACCCATAAACGCCTATATTAAAAAAAGAAGAGTGAGCTAAAATAAAAGACATGATGGCACACTTGGAGGAACTAGTAAAAAACAAGCAAATAGAAAGAAATAACAAATATTAGAGCAGAGCTTAATGAAACTGAGAATTAAAAAATAAACATTGGAAGAAATTAACAAAACCAAAAGCTGGCTTTGAGAAGATTAATAAAATTGACAAAACCTTAGGTAAAATATCAAAGAAAAAAGAGAGATGATGAAAACAAATCAAATAAAAAATGAGAGAGGGAATATCACCACTAATCACACAGAAATTTTTTTTTATCAAATCAGGATACTTTTAAAAAGATAATGCCAAAAAAACTGTCAATTTAGATGAAATGGATGGTTTTCTAGAAACACATGAGCAACTACATTGATCAAAGAAGAAAGAGAAGAACTCAAACCAACCATAAATAGATTTAATTAGTCACCAAAATCCTCCCAAAAAGAAAAGCCCAGGAGCAGATGGCTTCAAAGGAGAATTCTACCCATCGTTCCAGAAAGAACTAACACCAATCCTACTTAAAATCTTCAAAAAATAGAATTGGAGGGAACATTACCTAGCTCATTCTATGATGCCATCACCCTAAAACCAAAGCCACATAAAAACAGCACAAGAAAATAAAACTACAAAAAACATCTCTAATGAATGAACTTAGAGGCAAAAATCAAGAAAATACTTGCTAATTGAATCCAACAACACATAAAAAGAATGATTCACCGTGAACAAGTTGGCTTATCCCAGGTATAAAAGTATGTTTCAACATAAGAAAATCAATCAAGATAATATTCCACCTTAACAGATCAAAGGAAAAAAAATGATATGAACATCTCTTTCAATGCAGAAAAGAGAATCTACAAAGTAAAGCAAACTTTATTGATAAAAACAATTCAAATGATAAGAATAGAAGGAAATTTCCTCAACATTATAAAGGGCTAAAAGCTCCCCCACTAAGATCTGGGGGGAAAAATGATGCCAACTGTAAGCACTTTTATTTAATATTGTACTAGAAGAACTTGTTTGAGAACACAGGCAAGAAAAAGAAATGAATTCAAACTGGAAAGGAAGACTTAAACTTTCATTATTTTCAGATGACAGGATCATATACAGAGAAAGCCCAGAAAAATCTACAACAAACCTTCCTGAGATGGTAATCAAGTTCAGTAAAGTGGAGGGACATAAGTTTAATGCAGAAAAATCAGTAGCATTTCTGTACACTAATAATGAACAATCTGAAGAGAAATTAAAGAAAAAAGTCCATTTAAAATAGCAACTAAAAGAATCAAATATCTATGAATAAACTTAACTAAGTATGTAAAGGACTTGTAGACAGAAAACTACACAATAATGCTAAAGAAAATTTTAAAAAAATACCTAAATAAATGGAAACATATTCCATGTTCACTGATTGGAAGTCTAAATATTAATAAGATGTCTATCCTAGGCAAATTGATAGTTCAATGCAATCTAAATAAAAATTCCAATAACATTTTTTACTGAATGGGAATAATCAAATCAAATTTATTTCAAAGTATAAAGAGCCCTAAACACCCAAAAAGATCAAGGAAAAAAAAAAACTAAATTGGAGGAATCACACTATCTGGATTTAAATTATACTACAGAGCTACAATGTTCAAAAGTGAATGGTATTGGCACAAGGATAGAAATACTGACCAATGGAACTTAATTAAGAGTTCTGATATAGTTCTTCACATATACGTTCAACTTATATTTGATAAGGCCTCAAAGCAAACTCATCTGGGACAGAATGACCCATTCAACAAATGGTGCTGGGAGAACTAGATATCCATATTAAAAAAAAAAAAAGAAAAGAAAGAGGACCCTTATCTCACTTGTTATACAAAAATTAAGATGTATCAGAGACTAAAAGATAAGAGCCAAGATAAGAAAGATTCTAGAAGATAAACTAGGGAAGCATCTACAAGACCTTATAATCAGAAAAGTTTTCATAATATTTACACACAAAGCATGAGATGAAAAAAAATAGATAAGTTGGGCCTCCTCAAAATTAAAATATTTGTTCTTCAAAGGTGTTTGTGAAGAAAAGAATAGGCAGCATATTTAATTGGAGAAAATATCTGCGAGACACTTCTCCAATTAGGATCTAATATCCAGCATACATAAAGGAATCATACAACTATAAAGTAAGAAGAGTAACAACCTATTTAAAAATGGGCAAGAGATTTGAATAGGCATTTTTTCAAAGAGGAAATACACATGGTTAAGAACCATATAAAAATATGTTCAACAGCTCTAGATATTAGGGAAATGCTAATCAAAACTATAATGAGATATCTTATACCCATTAGACTGGCTGATATTAAAAACAGAAAACTAAGGTGTAGAGTATATGGAGAAAAGGGAATTCTCATCCACTGCTGGTAGGAATTTAGTATGGTGCAGCCACTGTGGAGGATAGTTAGGTGGATCCTCAGGAGGCTAAGTATACAGCTGCCATATTATCTGGCAATCCCCCTACTTGTTTATACCCAGAAGTTCTGAAAGCAGTGACACAAACAGATATTTGTAAAACAATTTTCATCACAGCATTATTAACTATTGCCAAAAATTGGAAGCAACCCAAGTGTCCATCAAAATATAAATGGATAAACAAAATATGGTATATACACATGATAGAATATTACTCAGATGAAAAAATTAATTATTGACACATGGAACAACAGGGATGAATCTCAAAGACCTTATGTTGAGTGAAGTATGCCAGTCACTAAAAGACAAATATTGTGTGACCTCACTGATATGAACTGTATAAGTCAGGGTTCTCTAGGGAAACAGAATCAACAGGAGATAGCTGTAAATAATATGAGATTTTACAAGTCCATCACAAGATTATGAGGATGCACAAGTCCAGGTTCCACAGGCAGGCTGCATACCAGGACCTCCAATGAAATTCCAAAGAAGGTTCTTGATGAGTATGGGAGATATTGGATGTTCAAAGAAAAGCTGAAAGATGAAATCACTTCCCCTTTTAAGGCATTCAACTGATTTGATAAAACATCACTCATTGCTGAAAGCAATCTCCCTAATTGATTGTGGATGTAATCAGCCATCTATTCAGAAACTCACTGATGACTAAAGCCCATAAATGTCCTTGTATTACAATTAGCCTAGTGTTTGCTTGACCAAAAAAAGAGGCACAATTACCTGGCTCAGTTGACACATTAGCCTAACCATCACAGTCCACCCAGTGTCAACTCAGCCACCATACACATTACCTTAAACCATACTTAGTATCTAGGTAAAAATGATAACAGACATGTATGTGTGTGTGTGTGTTAAATCCCATGTTTAAGATTCTGTTCTGCATAACAATGTTCAACTCTCCTGTGTACAACTGGAAACACATTAATTCCCTACAAAATAGGGTGCAAGTGCTTGGGTAATATTCACTCTTATACTTGGTATTTCTAAGTATTATGACATGAAACTAATAAATTTGTCATGTGATAAGGGAAAAATTTAAGGAATAAAACAAATTAATTTTGTATACATATACAACCATACTCATAATGAAACAAGGAAGAAATATTCATGACTATTATAATCCTTGTTTCTGTAACTGGTCCCACGGTAAATTTCATATTTATCACTACTTTCTTTCACTACCCATTTCATGTTCCTATTACCCTCAGCAAGCACTTCAGCTGGCCCTAGCTCTTTGCCTGGTGGGGTGACTCAAACTTTCATTATTGAAGATTCTGGGCCATTGTTAGTCCTGATTGGATTGGGTCATTGAAATTTTCCATTGACTTTAATCACAGGGCATGGCAGCACTAGGAGATGCCCTACAGGATCTCCTGTATTCCAGGCAAACTCTTCTTTACCCTCATTATGTAGATGCAGTCATATTTCCCCCTTATAGGATGAATCACCCAAACCAGTAGAGTAATTACCTTCTTTGCCTGTGATTCAGAAGTAAAAGGACCCCAATGTGGCTAAGTGGCAGTCTTAATTCCCAGTTCAATGGAATAATTGTTGTGTTCTCTGGTGGCAGCACTCCTCCTTTTGGGCCTAAGAACTGTGGACCAGCAGAACTTTAGGCTGCAGGGACAGGAAGCAAAACATATCTAGGGTGTCACTAGGGGTATTAGTGAGTGATTCCTCTCCCATTTCCACCCCTTAATTCCTTGACCCATGAATCCTGGTAATGGAAGAAATAGCATCATAGACTAGATGCTGATTTAGAGCATACAAAACCTCCTGAAGAATATTATACCAGTCCTGCAATATATTGCCACCTAGTTGGCACTATAATTGAATCTTCAAAAGGAATTCCACTGTACTATCAATCCGTTTGCTTCAGGATGATGGAGAACACAGTAAGACCAGTGAATCCCATGGGCATGTGTCCATTCCTGCAAATCATTTGCTGTGAAATGGGTTCCTTTATCAGAAGCAATGTTGTGTGGAATGCCATGGTGGTAGATAAGACATTTGGTAAGTCCACAGATGGTAGTTTTGGAAGAAGCATTCCATTCAGGAAATGCAAACCCATATCCAGAGTATGTCTATTCCAGTTAAAAACTATCTCTGCCCCTTCCATGGTGGAAGTGGTCCAATATAATTAACCTGCCATCAGGTAGCATGCTGATCACCTCAGTAAATGTTGCCATATCAGGGGCTAAGTGTAGGTGTCTGCTGCTGGCATATTGGGCATTCACCAGTGGCTGTAGCCAAGTCAGCCTCAGTGAAGGAAGTCCATGTTGCTAAGCCAATGCATAACCTCCATCCCTATCTCCATGGTGACATTGTTCAGGAACCCATTAGGCATTGACAGGAGTGGCTGGGGAAAGAGACAGAGAACTAGCCACAGAGCAGCTCATCTTAGTCACTTGATTATTAAAATCTTCCTCTGCTGCAGTCACCATCTGGTGAGCATTCACATGGGACACAAATATTTTCATGTTTTTTTCCCATTCAGAAAGGTCTATCCACATACTTCTTCCCCAGATCTCTTTATTGACAATTTTCCAATCATGTTCCTTCCAAGTCCCTGTACCATCCAGCCAAACAATTTACAACAGCCCACAAATCAGTGTACAAATGCACCTCTGATTTCTTCTTCCAAGCAAAATGAACAATCAGATGTACTGCTTGAAGTTCTGCCCACTGGGAATATTTGCCCTCATCACTCTCCTTCAGGGATGTCCCTCATAAGAGTTTCAGTGCTGCAGCTCTCCACTTTTGGGTGGTATCTGCATATCATGCAGAACAATCTGTAAACCATGCCTGAGTTTTCTCTTCCTCATTCAAATGGTTGTAAGGTACTCCCCAAGAGGCCAAAGCTGTGTGTTGGGAAAGAGAAGGTAACATGGCAGGAGTAGTGACCATGGGCATTTGGGCTACTTCCTCATGTAACTTACTTGTGCCTTCAGAATCCACTCAAGCCCTATGTTGTAGGTACCACTCCACTTTATTAAGGAGTGCTGCTGTGCACCCCCAACTTTATGGTTTGGTGGGTTAGACAATACACAGCTTATGATAGGCAACTCAGGTCTCATTGTAATTTGATGGCCCATGGTTAATCATTCAGTCTCTACTAAGGCCCAGTAGCATGCCAAGAGCTGTTTCTCATAAGGAGAGTAGTTATCTGCAGAAGATGGCAGGGCTTTGCTCCAAAATGCTAAGAATCTGCATTGATATTTTCCTAGAGGGGTCTGCCAAGGGCTCCAGACAACATCTCTATTTGCCACTGAAACTTCCAGCACCATTTGGATCTGATGGATCCTATGGCCCAAGTGGTAAGGCAGTTTGTACAGTAGCCTGGACCTGTCACAGTAGCTCCTCTTGTTCTGGTCCCCAAACAAAACTAACAGCTTTTCTGTTCACTCAGTAAGTGAGCCAAAGTAGCACACCCAAATGAGGAATGTGTTGTCTCCAAAATCCAAAGAGACCAAGTAAGCATTGTGCCTCTTTTTTGGTCATAGGAAGGGCCAGGTGCAACAGCTTATCCTTTGCTCAGAAGGGCTATCTCGACATGCCCCATACCACTGGACACCTAGAAATTTCACTGAGGTGGAAGGACCCTGTATTTTTGTTGGATTTATCTACCAACCTCTCTCATGCAAATTCCTTACAACTAAATCTAGAGTCTTTGCTTCTTCTTGTTTAGTAGGTCCCATCAACATGATATCATCAATATAATGGACCAGTGTGATGTCTCATGGGAGGGAGAGATGATCAAATTCCCTGCAGACAATATTATGACATAGGGCTGGAGAGTTGATATACCCCTGAGGCAGGACAATGAAGGTATACTGCTGGCCTTGCCAGCTGAAAGCAAACTGCTCCTGGTGGTCCTTACTAATGGCAATTGAGTAAAAAGCATTTGGCAGATGTACAGCTGCATATCATGTAACAGGGGAAGTGTTGATTTACTCAAGCAATGATACCACATCTGGGACAGCAGCTGCAATTGGAGTCACCACCTGGTTAAGTTTATGATAATCTACTGTCATCATTCAAGATCCATCTGTTTCCTGCACAGGCCAAATAGGAGAGTTGAATGAGGATATGGTGGGAATCACCACCCCTGCATCCTTCAAATCCTTGATGGTGGCATTAATCTCTGCAATACCTCCAGGAATACAGTATTGCCTTTGATTTACTCTTTTGCCAGACAGGGGCAGTTCTAGAGGCTTCCACTTGGCCTTTCCAAACATAATAGCCCTCACTCCACAAGTCAGGGATCCAATGTGGGGATTCTGCCAGTTACTAAGTATGTCTATTTCAATTATGCATTCTGGACCTGGAGATAGTTAGTCTTACAAATTTATTCCTCACAGTCCTGGTTAAAAGTCTGTCTTCTGGATATTCCCAGGGTGTTGGGCATGTCTCAAATGGTAAACCCATTCTAGCATTCCAATCTCTCCAAGCCTTTGAATCCCCTCATCTTCTGTATACCACGGCAAATCAGGCATCTTAACTTCAGACATGCTAGGCCATCGTTTGGTCCATGCTTCAGCCACCCAAACAAACTGTTAAAGCCCTTTCTAACCCCTGAAGCTACAGTATTGAATCCAGAATTTCTGCTTAGTGGTCCCATATCAGTAAATTCAGCCTGATCCAACTTTATATTCCTTCCACCATTATCCCAAACCCTTAGTATCCATTCCCACACATTTCCCCCTGATTTCTGTGAATATAAGTTGGAAAACTCATGCAGTTCTTTCAGAGTATAACGTACTTCCTCATGGGTCACACTTTGTATTTCACCTTTGGGGGCATGTTGTGATTTTAGTCTAGTAATGGGTCTTGAAACAAGAGGGGTGGGGGTTGTGGGTAAGGAGAAGCATTAGAGGTGTCTTGCAGGCTGCTGACCTGAAGGCATTCCTTTGCATTTTCTTTTGGTGAGACGGGATTAATCTTTTCAGGCAGGAGTCGGAAGACAGATTCCTCAGGGCAGACTGGAAGTTGGGCAGTGCATGCTGGAGATTGGCTGGTACCTGCCTCATGGCTCTGAGAAATGGACTTAAGCTAAAACTCCATCAATCACCTGACCTCAATAAACCCCTACTCTGGTGGTCCACAATCACTTTTGGGGTTTCCTGGAATTGTCACTTCTGAGTCAGTGTCAAATATTCCCCAAAATGTCTCTTCATTTCCTTTTCCACAATGCAGAGTTACTCTGGTAAAAGGCTATAACTCTCCCTGGGGAAACCTGGAAGGAAGATTAACAATATAAATTTTTGTCAGTTTAACAAGGTTCTTTCCCCTAGGGGACCTGGCCTTCTCCTCATTCAAGGGGTCCTGGGTCTGTAAACTGTCTCAAATCTGGGAGTTGATTAAGAGGCAGTAATTCTCTGTGTCTGTAATTTGAATTAGTGTTTTGTTCACTCAACCTAGAATTCTTCTAAATTCAGAAGAAATTTAGTAGACTGTCCATCTATTTAACTTCTAGGTTCCCCATGATCTATTTGCCAATGCCATAATTACTGGCCTCAGTGCTTTCCTTTGCATTTGCTTCTGGTGAGAAAGGATTAATCTCCTTAGGCAGGGGTTCAAAGGCAGATTCCTCAGGGCAGGGTAGAGATTTGACAGTGCTTCCCTGAGTTGGGCTGGTTCCTGCCTCAGGACTGGGAGGAGGTCCATACTCACTGGGGCAGGTGAGAGACTGGGCAGTGCAGGATTTAGTTTGGCTGGTACCAGGCTGGAAAGGGGTACAGACTTTCTAGGGTGGGCTGCAGGCTGGGTGATACAAGGTTGACAAAGTGTAGTCTGCACAGGACAGGCTATTACAGGTTTATCTGCTAAAGTCTCAGCAGAATTTAGGGTTCCAATGCCCCACCAATATTATCATCACCCCATATATCTATCCCAAACATCAGGGCTCCACTCCTTTCCAATCAATGCCTTCACTTTAACCACAGATACCCTGTGAGGCTGAGATTTTAGTTTCCTTTGTAACTCTGCTCCTTGTACAATGAGAGTCTGAGTTTGGTTCTCAGATATCTCAAGCCTGTGGCTACAAGAGGCAAGATTTTCTTTTAGAGCATGCAAAGAAACTTTCACATCATTCGTGCTGCCTTTAAGTTGCAAATTTGATGCCTTTAGTTCATCTCTTTCTTTTTTAACTGTATCCAGAGTATCTAGAAGGAACCAGTCAACATCATTATACCTTTTGATACCACAAAACTCTGTTAAGGTGCTAAAGCACTCTCACCCAGATCCTTGCCTCTTATAAGCAAGGAAGTAGGGGAATCCAGTGATGATATTTTGCATATCTCCATTGCCTACACACACTATGTACTGTTAGTGATCTCTTTAATATTGGAAATGGAGTCATTAGTACACTTGACTCCAATTAGAGTAGAGGGCCAGTTGCAAATCTCCTAGAACCACCTCAGAAATCCCATGTTTAAGATTCTGTTCCTCAAGAACTACTCCTGGTATCAAGCTGTATTAGTCAGGATTCTCTAGGAAAACAGAATCAACAGGAGATATCTGTAAATAGTATGAGACTTTATAAGTGTCTCTCACATGACTGTGGGGATGCACAAGTCCAGGTTCTGCATGTAGGCTGCAAACCAAGGTCTGCAATGAAAGCCCAATGAAGGTCCTTGATGAGTTTCTGGGAGATGGCTGTCCAAAGTCAAGCTGGGAAATTCTTTCTGAATGTTGAATTCACTTACCCTTTTAAGGCATTAAACTGATTTATTAAAACATCAGTCATTGCTGATGGCAGTCTCCCTGGTTGATTGTAGATGTAATCACCCATCAATGCAGCAAACTCACTGTGACTAAAGCCCATAAATATTCTTGTGTTACAATTAGCCCTGTGCTTGCTTGACCAAACAACAGGGCACAACTCCCTGACCAAGTTAACACATTAGCCTAAGCATCACAACAATTAAGGGCATTAATGATATTGAATTATTAAGTTAAATATAAAAATAAAAATTTTGAAATAAGTGCAACAAAGGAAATGCAACATAATATTAAGAAGTGATAACAACATGTGATATAAGAAATTGTTATATAAAAATATGGAGTGAGTAAATATATGGAAAACTGAAAATTATATCACAAAATGATAAGAATACCAGCAACATTTTCTAATCCACTGGTATACTCATTTAATTATGTGTGATTTATTATTCAATATATTATTGTGAAATACCACATTTACACAATTATAAATTTTAACTAGAACCAAGGTAAAAACTCTTAGACCAATTAAGAAAAATATCAATGTCTCTATTATGATAAAACTTCAGCAAAGTAAAAAGAAAAAACTTCCCCACATGAATAATTCAAAAAATATATAAGTAGGTGATGTAGCAAAGAGGAAATAGGGAGGGCAAAACAGGAAAAAGATTAATATGAACATAAAATAAAGTCACCTAAATGGATATAAAACCTGTTAAAAACATTATGATATAAAATATGTGACTAATTTAGATAAGTATGCATATTTTTGGAAACACATGCTAAATCTTATAAAAAAACTGATAATCATACATTTTGAAATACTTTCATATACGAAGTTTTCTGTAGCAAATAATTCTAAATAAAAAATTCATGTTAGGTACAAACATATTCATCATAATATCCTCTTTAAGAGTAATTTACAATGAGAAGCACATGATTAAAAACGGGACAGAAAAATTATCAATTCATGGGATAAATTGCACATCCTGAAAAATTAGACATAAAAGCAGATATAAACAGTTATTACTTATCCACACATACACATAATTTAAAAGAATGTACAATTATGAGGCCTATTGATGAAAAACAATTATGTGGCCTATTGATGAAAAACCAGTAAAAATAATTTCCATGCTTGAAAAAATACCAGAAATGAAAAAAATCCAACACAGAAATATACTGGTGCTCACATGTGTGGTTTCATATTTTACTTTACTTCCAGGCATTGGGAAGTTATCACTATGTCTTTTTGAAACATTTCATCCTCTGTATTATTTCCCTCACCCAAGAAAATTATTTAAATTGTATTTTACTCTACTCTGAGTCTCTTCAAAATAAGTGTTGTCATCAAAATTGTCTTATTGAAAAAACTTTCAAAGAAATTATACAGCACGCAGTTATTCACCTAATTTTCCTAAATTCTGATTTTATTTAACCATTGAATCTGTTAATTATGCTATGCTCAATTCCCTACCAATTCTTGCAGCATGAAATATAGTTTAAATGTCTGTAAGGTTTAAAAGACTTTCTACATTATTACCTTTTTAAAAAATTTTATTAAGGATAGACACCTTAAGGCATTTAAGAAGATATCTAATCCAGTTTTCTATCTCCTTTATTTCCAAAAGATAATCATTCTGGTAATCATTTACAAGATCAAAAATTTCTTTAAACAATTTCTTCATATGTGAAACATTCAATTTTAGGTCATAAAAAGTATTCCAACTGATAGATGAAGGAAATATGATAAAATGTTTCAGTTCAGAATTAACTAAAAGACACCCTTAATCTCCAAAATGGAAGAAATTTCCTCCCTGCTTCTACCCTAAACATGCAAAGTCACTTATGTAATTAGACAAAATTCTAAATGAGAGCTTCAACTGAAATAAATGTACAAGAAATATATTGAGGAATGAAAACTCTTACAGTCATTTATTTACTAATAGAGTTAAATAAATTGGAAATTATATCCCAAAGTAGTGTAAATTATAATGTAAGTGCAATGCATTAAGGAAAGTTCTTAAATATGACCTAAGTAATTCTAAATAATATTCAGACAACCCCAGGCTCGTTGGTAGTTTAGTAAAAATAAAGACATAAACTGAAACTCTTACATTGATTCTTAAACAACTTCATCAAATAAGGAATTCAATTCTTAATTACTTCCATTGTAATATAAACTCTTCAAGTTCATATCATTCCTGCACATTTTTTGATTGTTGTCATAAAGTTGGTTTAGTATGTTGCATGATTACATTAAAATGGTATCTCTTACATTTATCATAATGGATTTAATGTACATTTTACAAAATATTTTAAAAGAGCTGCTTAAAATTCTTACCATGTTTTTGGATGGTTGATGTATTTTAAATATTTAACAATCTTACACTATTCCAAAATAATTGCTGGATATTATTACATGCAAAGCATGATGTAAAATGTTAAAGTTAAAATAAGGAAGAAACATGCATGGTTCCCAACATGGTCAGTAACATGAGTGAATCCTCCAGGGCCATGTTGGCTCAGGAAACTGATGCACCAAACTGCTGCTATTCACAGTGATGCTATTTCAATGCCATAAGGTACTCCCTTGCCATTTTGTCCTTAGAATTCTGAAATGATTTAATTTCAATTTAAGACAAAACAAATATCAATTAAATCTCTCCATAATTTTCTTGGAGAATTCATTCAAATCTGGATAATATAGTAACTACAAAAATAAAGTCCAATTCAAGAATATTAGGGTGCAGGAAATTAGTATATTTCACTGAACCTAATTTAAATAAAATACAAGTATGTATTTAAATAGCGTATCTGAGAAAACTTACAGGTTGATATTTTGACATTTATTAGAGAAAACTCCACAAGTTACCCCAATATCTTTGATTTGATTCATAGTATTCAGAAAGCTAACTGGTTATTTGGTATCTGAGTGATTATTATTATTATGAAAAAGACTTCTAATCCTCTAGCAGACCATATCTCTTAATCTGAAAAACTCATGCCCTAAAAGACATATTTCTCATTAGATTTATAGATATATATTCCACTTAATTTATTTATTTTTTATTTTTTTATTGTGGGTAAAAATGAAATTTTTCATAATACATACAAATACTTGTAAAATGACATATAAATATATATGCATATACGTGCATTTGTTTACATAAATGTTATTATATATATATATATTTTAAAGGTGCTAAGATTACCTAAACATTACTCAGAAATTACAGGGATTCGGATGGCAGTGTGGGATGTTGTTGAAGGTGGGGAACATGGGAATCCCTGTATTCAACTTAATTTAAAAATTCATTTCTATTGCAGAGTATATAGAGCCTCCTATATATATATATATATATATTATTCACCATTGAACAGTTTCCTTGAATAAATCCCTTGAAATGAAACCTTAAACAAAGAAAGAGGATGGAACTTCAATATTCAATACAAGAAAGATTCCTTGCACCTACAGTTGAAAGTAATAAAAAGAGAATAATAATAATGTCATCTTTGAAAACTTTAAATAATAAATTACTTGCTGAACCATATATCAAAGAACTACATAGGCAAAATGTATTCTGGATAATTATGCAATTCTTGAACACTTTTGAAGGCAAGCAAAAAGGCAAAACAATTTAAATGATGAATTTGAAATACATTTTTAGAAATGTTGTCACATTATGATCTCCTTAGATTGTTTTTTGCCTCAGACAATATGCCTTTAATCATTTAGCATGAAAATTTTCAGGAGAAATTATTATTTAAATGTGTGAATTCATTTTTAGTCCTTTTGTAAAATTTTTAACCTTCCAAGTGAAATGGGCTGAGAGACAAATCATGGTGGAAGAAAATTCTGCACATATTAACACTCAGCTTTCCATTCTCTAACCTCATTTTATTTTCTGAGACCTATATTCTAATTATAAACTCCATGAGTTGACACAATATATTTAGTTCATTATAGCACAATCACATAGTATTTGTCCTTTTGTGACTGGCCTGCTGCACTCAATATTATGTCCTCCAGGTTCATCCATGTTATTATATGTTTCACAAATTCATTTCTTCTTACTGCCACATAATATTCGATCATGTGTATTTACCATTATTTGTACATTCATTGGTTGATGGACACCTGGGTTGTTTCCATTTTTGGAAATTGTGAGTAATGCAGTGATGACTATCATGTGCAGATGCCTATTGTTGTCACTGCTCTCAGTTCTGGGTATATTATACCTTTTAGTGGTATAGCTGGGCCACATGGCAAGTCTATTCTCAGCTTCCTTAGGAACTGCTCAACAGTCCTCTACAGTGGCTTACCATTCTACATACCCACCAGAGTAAATCAGCATTCCTATCTATTCACATCCTCTCCAACACATGTAGCTTGCTGACTTTTTAATGCTGGCCATTTTAATATTTGTGAAATGATATCTCATTGTAGTTTTGATTTACATTTCCATAATTGCTAGGTGCTGATTAACATTTTTTCAAGTGGTTTTTTTTTTTTTGCCATTTATATTTCTTCTTCGAACAATTGTCTATTAAAAACTTTTGCCAATTTTTAAATTGTGCAGTTTACCTTCTTTTCATTGAGCTGTAGTATCTTTTTATATAATGTGGATATTAAACCCTTATCAGATATATGATTTCCAAATATTTTCACCCATTGAGTCAGCTATCTTTTCATGATTTTGACAAAGTCCTCTGAGCTGCAACAGTGTTGAATTTTGAGAAGTTCCCATTTAACATTTTTGGTATTGTTGGTCATGCTTCAGTGTACTGTTTAACAAACTGCCACCAACTACAAAATCTTGAGGATGTATTCCTACATTTTCTTCAATGAGTTGTATGGTTGTAGCTTTTATATTTAGATTCCTGATCCATTTTGAGTGATTTTGTATAAGGCATGAGATAGTGGTCCTCTTTCATTCTTATGGGTATTGCTATCTAGTTCTCCCAGCATCGTTTGTTGAATAAAGTGTTCTAGCCAGCTGGGAGGGTATTAGAGACTTGTCAAAAGTCACTTGACAGTAGATGTGAGGGTCTATTCTTGAGTTCTCTATTTGGTTCCATTGACCAATTTGTCTTTATGTCAGTACCTTGCTGTGTTACCATGGTACTTATGTAATATTCTTTAAAGACAGGAAGTGAAAGCCATCCAACCATGTACTGCTATTTAAAAATATTTTTGGCGATTCAGGGCCCCTTACCCTTCCAAATAAATTTGATAATTGGATTTTCCATTTCTGAAAAAAAAAAAAAAAAAACAAGTCTTTTGGGACTTTTATTGGGATTTTGTTGAATTTGTATATCACTTTGTTTAGAATTGACATCTTTTTTACATTTAGTCTTCCAGTTCATGAATGCAGAATATCTTCCATTTACTTAAGCCTTCTTAGGTTTATTTTAGGAATGTTTTACCATTTTCTGAATACAAGTCCTTTATTTCCTTGGTCAAGTTTAATCATGAATATATCATTCTTTTAGTTGCTGTTATAATTTGAAATGTTTTTCTGGTTTCCTCCTTAGACTGCTCATCTGTAGTGTGTAGAAATGCCATTAAGTTTTGAAAATTAATCTTGTATCCTGCCACTTTGTTGAACTCTTCTATTAGTTATAGGAAGTTTGTTGTGGATTTTTCAGGATTTTCTAGATATAGGATCATAACATCAATGGATAGTGTGAGAATTACCTCTTCCTTTCCTATATGGGTGTTTTCTATTTATTTATCAAGCCTAATTGCTCTAGCTGGAGCTGCTAGCACAATATTGAATAACAATGGTAACAGTGGGCATCCATGTTTTGTTTCTGATTACAGTGGAAAAGCTTTAAGTCTTTCACTTTTGAGTACAACAATAGCAGTAGGTTTTTCGTATTTGCACTTTACCATATTGAGAAAGCTTCCTTCTATTCTTATCTTTTGAAGTGTCTTTTATCAAGAAAGGATGAGATACTTTGTCCAAATGCTTTTCTAGCATCAATCAAGAGTGTTATGGGTTTTACCTTCTTTAATTTATGAATGTGGTTTATTACACTGATTTTCTTGTGTTAAACCACTCTTATATACCTGGGATAAAACCCACTTTATTAAAATGTATAATTCTTTTACTGTGCTTTTGGATTCAGTTTGTAAATATTTTGTTGAGGATTTTTGAATTTATTTTCATTAGAGATATTGATCAGTAATTTTCTGTTTTCATAGTCTCTGTATGTGGTTTTGGTATTATGGTGATATGGGTTTCATAGGATGAGTTTGGTAGTATTCTTCCTATTCAATTTTTTTGGAAAAGCTTGAACAAGTTTGGCATTAGATCATCTTTGAATGATTGTTAGAATTACCCTGTGATGCCATCTGTTAATTTCCTTCTCCCCTTTGGGAGGATTTAAATTACTGTTCAAATCCCTTTACTTGTGGTTATTTGTTGAGGTCTTCTATTTCTTCTAGGGTCAGTGTAGGTTGTTCATGTTGTTTCTAGGAAATTGTCCAAATCGTTTGCATTGGCTAGTTTTTTGGTGTACAGTTGTTCATAGTATCATTTTATGATTGTTCTAATTTCTTTGGGGTCAGTGATAATGTACCTCGTCTCATTTCTGATTTTATTTATTTGTGTCTTCCCTCTTTTTTTCTTTGTCAGTTTAGCTAAGGCTTTGTCGATTTTGTTGATCTTCTTGAGGAACTAACTCTGGTTTTGTTGATTTGAACTTTGTTTTCCTGTTCTTCATTTAAATTTTGCTGCTCTGATCTTTAC
>JAQZBX010054502.1:0-18633 GCA_029593785.1 Cabassous unicinctus
CCTCTTTCCTTCTTTTGGCTATGGATATCTAGTTCTACCAGCACCATTTGTTGAATGGACTCTTCTGCCTGAGCTGGATGGGTTTGATAAGCTTGTCAAAAATCACATGACCATAGATGTGAGGGTCTGTTTCTGAACAATCAATTTTGTTCCATTGGTCTATGTGTCTGTCTTTATGCCAGAACCATGCTGTTTCTACCACTGTAGCTAGATGATATGATTTAAAGTCTTCCCATGTTTTTGGGAAATGGAGCTTCCAGTTCCAGCCACAGAATATCTCCTGAGGCAGCTTGTGCCACCAGAGTAGGATGATCCCAGGCCTCCATGGCATGGCCTGTATTTTCCTTGTCAGACTAGCACAGGTCCCCCCAGCTTCCTCCATGCCAGAGTTTGGGCTGGGGCTTAGGCTAGAGGTTCAATATGATCTGGATAGAAAGAAGCAGTCCCTACCAGCACTGTGATTTTCAGTCTGTCCTGCTTCCCCTCGTGTCTGGGGTCTGATTTAAAATGGTGACTACCAGCCTCTTTCTGACTTGGACAGGTTCAAAATTTAGCTGTTTTTAGGGTTATACTTTAGCCTGTCGAATTTACTAGTCAGTAGCTGAAGCTGGTGCCCAATTTGGGAGTGGAATTGGGAGTGGAGCTCCCAAGTCCAGCCGCAGAATAGCTCCTGAGGTGGCTTGCACCGTAAATGGAAGATGGGCACAGGCCTCTGGGGTGGGGAGCATACTACTTACAAATCTTCTCTGCAGATGGGCAGTCTCCTCCTTCCATTCTTTCAAGGATGTTGCAGGATGCTGTTCTGGTCTCCTGGAGCCCCTAAACAGGTGCTTTATAGCGCTCTGGGTGATTACTAACTGCCCTGTAGCTTGAGCTAACTCTATGAGCTCCTTACTCTGCTGCCATCTTGCTGGCTGTTCTAGTTGATAGCTTTTTCTGTGACCTCTCTCCAGTGACCAAGTTGGCTTGCATATGCAGACATGTTTTCTGCCTAGTAGTAGCTGCAAATAGCAGCTTTTTTTCTAAGCGTTCCTTTCTTCTCCTGGTCATCTCTTTCATTGTGATACTTATCACGGTTAGAAATTGCTCCTCTGCCAGTCAACTTCACATTGACTGCCCACATCAATGTGGTCATATTATATTTTGCTCCACTTATCTTCACTTATGTGTGGTCCTTCAGGATTTATTCAGTGGACAAGATTCTTGCTGTGCACTACACCATCTTTATTCACATTTTAAATATCATTTTAAATACTCTATGGAACAAGAGGGCAAGACATCTATGTCAAACTGAAGAGCAAATATCTGAAACCTAGTCAGGTTTCTGTAGCCTAAAGAATATTCTTTCACAGGAAATAAATTGAATTAGATGATTTTTATCACTTTAGTATTGTTGATAGAATGTCACAAATGGAATCTCTGTGATGTTAAAACAAATCATTTTGCCCAAAGGAAAATATTGATTGGGACATATGAATGAAAGGTTAAGAGGTGATAATAAAAATATACAGCATATATGCTGGCAATTTTTTAAATTACTACTACTAGTTAAAAGTCAGTCATGAGCTTCATTGAAACATTTTACAAAATGTATTCCTTTCCTTCCGTATCTCATAAACATTTATTTCTTAAAAATACTGAACACTGGACTGATAATCAGCCAATTGAATCCACAGAGATGATAAATGTTATGTCTAAGATGACTTAGGTAAAATAAATCCAGAGTGCCACTAACAGAGATCACACAGAAATGAAATGTGGCAGTTTCAATCCTGTCTTCTGGAAGAATAGATGGGTCTTAAAAGCATGAGAGTTTAAACAGGGACCCTTTAAGTAAGTAGATTATTAATGACTAATGTATTCAATGGGGGACCTATAGGTAAAAATATTCAGTGATTAATCAGCCTACATACACCTTAGAGTTTTACCTCCAAATAGAAGAGAAAGCCTATTTTTAAAGTCTCTTAGGTATTTTCAGGGGTCTCTGAATTACTAGTAGGAAGTTCTGACATAGTTGTATAGAGTTTGATGTATGTGTTCACCATTAAATCCAGATCATGTTTTATATGAAAATTCATATTAAGCAAAAGCAAGATACTTGATCTTTGGTCTGTCAAAGTGTTCCTCAGGTATGCTTTGAAACACTTTCATCCATTATCACAGTGTTCGTTCTCAGCCTTCATCACGGGAAAAATACATAAGACCTTCAATAATGCAAAAACTTTAGGAAAAAACTTGATGTGAGTCAGATGGAGGGCGTCATAAATGGTGGGCAGAAGCTCTGTATCTTTCCCTCTGTGTTTCCACTTGATTCTCCAACAATGAAGCTTGGCTGAGAGTGTGTCAGGATCGGGTAAGTCACTTCTGTACATGTCAGCATGGTCTTCCTCGGACATATTGAATTTGAGCTGTCCCATGACAGAGGGCACCAGAGATAAGCATTTAAGAGCCTTGAGGTATTGTTTGGAGAATATATCATTATGTTCCTGAGTAATGTGTTCTACTTTTGGAACACTTAGAATTTCTTTACAGTAACTCTTAGAGGTTAGTTGAGATTACAGGTTACCTTGCTGAGCCCTGTGGAATTTGCTAGAGAGGTTTATTTGAATATTAAGTTTGGTTGCCAAATTTATGGCTTCCTCAAACCAAAATCCATGATAAACTTCAATATTTTCCATCACTTCATTGAGTGTAAGTAGCACTGCAGTCAAACTGCTGGCTGCAAAGACATCAGAGGTTTGCCCCTGGAGATTTTTCCCAAAAGCTCTTGTAAAAGATAAGACATTCTTAAGAACAACAATGTAAAAATGAACTCAAAATCTGTCACTGCACTACAGGGTACAAATGCTTGGCCAGCTATACAGTTATTCCATTTAACATTTGTTTCACTATTTATACCATCTAAACATAAAATAAGTGCTTGCAGCAGATCCACTAATATTTCTAAAGCAGCATGCCTGCCTGTCCACTGAGAAAGGCAAATTTCTTTCAGACATTCCCCTTTTCTTCATTGCTCTGAAAAAGGACAGAAATTGCATTGTCAAATTCTAAAACTAGTTGCAGTGATCAACAGAAAAAAAAGAAGAAACTTCCTCAATCATTCCCAATGCAACAAAGACTCCCGACACAGGCACTGATTTTGCTAACCACATATTTAAGGCACAGGAGGAGCAGAGTGTGTAGACAGCTTGGGGATATTTCTCTAGAAATCTAGAAGCAACAACTTTCATTTTTGAAGAAAATCCACTGGACACAATGTATGCCTGTCCACGGCTGTTCTCTATGTTTAATATCCATGTCTCAGTTTTTGTAGTGTGAAATTTCACAGCCCAAATTTCTCATGCTAGCAATTTTAACATTCTTCTTTCTAGAAAGGGTGTTTTACATTTTTGTTTCTGTTTTTTTACTTTTATTTTTCAAATAAAATATTTTTAAGATATAGAATTATTTGCTGAATAGGAAAATGTCAGTTAATTGTAAGTGGTAAAAAAAAATCCTTCCTTCTCAAATAAATTACTGTTTTGACATTAAATTTACAGTGATAATAGTTATGTATCTCTATACAATAGAGATAATAAATATATTTATGATATAATGTGGGTTATATATGATATAAAATATATGAAAAATCTAGATGAGAATGCATAAAACTCTGCACTATGTATTTGGCAGCATGTGAAGACAATTCTATGAGTTATGACAATGCTGCCTGTGAAAAGCCAAATAAAATAATCATTGAGCAAAAGGCATATACTTTGAAGAGCACTTTTCAGAAATCCTTGTTCAAAGTGACTACTTAATAAATTTGTTCATGGATAACAATATATTGCATAAATTTACTTACCATTGTATTTTTTATTACACATATTTGTGTCTGTCAAATTATGTTAAAGTAATCTGTGTCATTTCACAGATGAATTATGCTCCTCTACCATTCTTTTTTTTTATAAGGATTGATTCCTGAAATCTGGCATAAGCATCCCCTCTACCCCGGGGGATTCTTTGTCTCTACTTCCTTTTTAATAAAAGTTTTTCAGGTTGATAACAACAGAAATGAATGATTTCTATATAGACTCTCAGTTAAATCTCATTTTTAAATTGCCTAATACAGGCTCTAATGATGACAAGGTCCCATTGCTAGACTTCAGGGTAGCAGTGAAATTGCACCTCCAAAGTCATGCATGACACCAAACTTTCTTAGGAATCCCTCTACATGGTATTTTAAGGTTTCCCTCACAACATATTCGGGGCTTCTCCAATATTTTTCTACTGCTTTCTTATGTCAATCCGTATATGTTATCTGACTCTTTTCTAGGCCCCACTCCTAACAAACTCCAAAATGAAATGAATAATTTTATTTACATATATATTTTTTTCTTTAAAAAAAGTTAACATATTATTTAGGATATAAAAAATAAAATAAAAACATGCATGCATTATTCTATAAGTATATTTCTACATTCAGTTTTATATAATAATATAATCTCCCAAAATTCTGAACTTTCACACTTTTCCAATGTGCTGTATAAAATACATGATATATCATTTTGTTACTACCTACAACGTGTTTAAATATCTGTGAAGCACAATAAAGCAAAATATAACAAAATGATGAATGCCCATACAGACAGTAGACCTACTGGCAAAACTACTATAACCCATTTAAAGAAAACTATGAGACAGGGAAACTTTAGACAAGTGATATGCATGTAATAAATAAAAGAGGAAAATTACATCTAAAGGGAGAGAGTAATTGAAAGTATTCTGTATAAATTTAGTCTCTGATAAATATGTATTGAACAATTAAAATAATGGGCAGAATAGGGAGAAAAAAATGAAAGCAAATAAAGCTAATTGATCAGAATCTGTATAATATGATGTAGGAAGAGACTTCATTTAAAAGTAACAGTAAATTATAGAATATCTAGTGAGACAAAAGTAACTAAGTTAGATAGTTACTAGAACAAAAGCATAAAGTTTCCAAATACCAAAGAAATTAAAAGGTAAAGAGCAGAAAAAGAGACCACACAGTTTAAGAAATGCAGTATATTTAATACTACATAGCATACATATAGCATAAAGAACAGCAGAAATAAAAAACGTCAGTTACATAAATAAATGTACATAAACTTTAATCTATTGAAAAATATGATTTTCAGAAGGGTTAAAATGCAAAAATCTACCTTTGTGCTCAATCAAGTGGGAAAAATATAGAAATTGTGTATATTTGAACAGAACTCCTTTAGCCATGTTTTTTATTCATGTTGTTTATTCTTTTTTTCTTATTAGTTTTATCAAAAAATATTTATTAAAGTATTTACTTGGCTAATGCTGATGTTTAGAGTTGATTTCTGTCTTCCAGTATTCTTGGAAAGTTGATTCTGATAGATTCTGCTAGTTTTGTTTTCATTTTTGTATTTTTTAAAAATTTTCTGTGGTGTGGCATTTGCCAGGAGCACCTAACTTTTCCATCTTGGTGATATCTACTTATGCTTTTGTTTTAAAACTTTGTTCCACCTAAAATTCATTTGTTTTTATGACTGTTGTATAAATAGATATTCAAATTTTCCCACCATCTCCATTTGTTTAATAACCTGTACTTCCTTAAATTGGTATAAGGGTCCCCATTAATAAATTAAATTTCATAAATATTTGGTTCTCATTGTGGGTGATGTTCTGTTCCATTTATTGGTCTGGCTAATCTTGTTTTAGTACCAAAATATTTCAGTTCTGCATTTTTCTTATATATTTCACTATCTTTAGTATTACTCATTGATTATACTTTGTTTTAAAATTTTCCTACCTTTTCTCATACATTAATTTTCTAATAAATTCTGTAAACATTTTCTAAATAAATGTTCCATTTTTAGAACGGTTTTAATTTTAAAATAAATTACAGTTAGTGCAGAATTCCTTTATTCCTCCAGCTTATCCTAGTGATAACACCTTACATTACCATGATGAAATTGTCACAAAAAAGAAGCCAATATTAATACATTGCTTACAATCAAATCCAAAACCTTATTTGTTTTTTATATGTTTTCTTTAAGTTTTCATAAGGTCTTTCTCTGTCTGGGATTCCATTTAGTATATCACATTACAATTAATTTTCATGTTTGTTTAGATAACTTTAGTCTGTGAAAATTTTTTAGTCTTTGATGGTTTTTCATGATGTCGGCATGGGAGGAGTATTGGTCATATAACCCTCAAGAATCCTTAAATTTGGGTGTGTCAAATATTTTTCTGATAGATTGAGGCGGAGTTTAGGGTAGAATACAACAGTGGTGAAGTGCCCTTCCCATTACATCAAATCAGGGGTACATTCTAAACTGACTGCCTGGCTAAAGTTATATTTGCCAGATTTCTCTACAGTAAAGTTCCTGGTAACCTGTGCCCCCACTTGATAATACATTGATTAGAGATAATTCATTGTATGCAGGGCATTCTCAAGGTAGGAGGGCTTAAGTTCCACTTCTTTGAGTGAAGAGTAATTACACATATTAAAAATTCTTCTGTAAGGAAAATTTCTTTCTTTTCTCACAATTTTATTATTATCTAATTATTTATGTATACTGGATATAATTATAATACTTTATTTCACACATTTGATGTAATTCAATTCTATATTGTTAATGTTGCTGAAATTTTTCTTGTTTTGGTCATTTTGTGCTTCTTCAAATTGGCCGTTGTATCTCTTTGAGAAAACTCCATCTTTTAGTATTTTTCAGATCTTTTTGCCAGTATAAATTGTGAAGGAGTTGTCTATTTCTGATTGAAGAAAATCATCCAGGGGCTAGGTGATTTTTTTGTAAGATTTTAAGAATATTTTACTGAATGTAAGAAACTTGGAAGTCAATAAATTATTTCTGAGAATTAGTCCAAATGAGAATCACATACATTTTACTTTCAGACATAGTGTCAAGTTGGTAATTTTTTTTTTCCTTTTCTCTCTACCTAGAAAAATTTTTTGTAATATGGAATTATCCCCACTGTCAGGTAACTCCATCTGTCTCTGAATGGTGATTTCTTAATTTTGCATTGAGATAAATTTCATGGCATCAGGATAGAAGGTCTCTTCTCCTACTTTAGGATATTGTAATTGTATGATTAAAGGCAGGAGGAAAAGTGTCTTTGCTACCTCTTAAGGGAATATGGGAATTTTACTTTCACTCAATTTAGTGCAGGAGACCAGGTTAAAAGACATTAAGTAAAGAGAATATTTCCAATATTTTCCATTTGAATAATCACAATGATGGAGAGATTTTAGAAGAGTTGGAGAAAATAAAGACTCAGGGAATTACAACAATGGGTAATATTGTAAATGCATTTTTAACATATTTGCTTAGAATAGAGAATTATTGACCAAACTGTGTTAAAGATGCAAACATGGTAAAGAGAAGGCAGCAAAGAGGAGTTCAGTTTTTGTCTTAGTCAAATTGTAAACTTCTTAATGGCAGATGTACATTCCTGGTCTCTTCTCTGTCCCTACGATGCCCCTGCTGCTCAGGCTTATGGGCAGGACTGAGAAGAATACGATCAGGAGTTGATGAACAAAGCATGTAGGTTACAGCGCATTATATGTCTTTCATGGCTCATTTTTATATTTTCTATTGAGAGGAGATTTAGCCATTCATTAAACAAATACTGACTATCAAAATTTGTCAGCATGAAGAAAGGCATTGCAGCACAAAGCAGAGTAATAATCAATGAGATAGCCTTTATTGCTTTCTGTTTTGAGTACAATAGGACAGCAATATTTAAAGATAAATTAAAAGGAAGAAAATTTGTGAATGCTCATTGTTTCAGAGTTCTATTGCCACCCTTTAGTGAGAGAGATTACTGTGAGATTAATTTTTGATGTATCCACATTGTTCTTAAACAAGGAGGGGAGAAATTCTCTTATGATAAAATCTGTGATCATTGAACACTTTTATCTCTGAGGTACACTGGCATGAGAGAGTGAATGCTGCCTTAACCAAACAAGCTGTCACGAGTTCTGAGCATAATCCAAGGAATTTAATGTGACTTCTCCAAACTCCACATGTTCTCATTACATATAGCCACTGAACTTAGAATTTTAGAGATTAAAATAGACTTGGCAATGATCTAGCTCTATTTTCTAAACTGGTAAGGGAAGAATATTCATCTCTTTTACTAGCAAATAGTTACCTCACATTTTAAGAAGAAATTAAATATGACATTTTTTAGGTGTGTGATAATTGTATTGAAAGACCAATGAAAGTTATTTTGCGGAGAATGTTCAATTATTTCCATTACATTGAAAAATGAACACTGACAACTGGGTATTCATTAGATATCTGAAAAGTGGATGTTGTAGGAAATTAGGAAATTTTCAGAAACTTCATTATTTTGCAGTGATAACTGAAGAATACACATAGAAAAACAAATGCTATCTTCACTTGGTCAAACCTGATATAGAATCTCTGTTTCTTCTTGCTCTTTCTTTTCCCCCCTCTTTATCTCTGTCTAAAGCTGCTCTGCCACTTGAGTGTGTATTTTGTCACAAGCACATATATATCATCACTTATCTTCAAAAGTATTCTCTATGTTGCCAAATCACTAATTAGCTTCTAATCATTTGTCCAGATTTTCCTTTTATCTTTATGACCATAAGGAGTTGTATTGAAATCTGTTTCTCTCATCAATAGATATTGAAATATTTTGTTTCATTGATAGGGGCAGATATTAAAAGGCCTGGGACAAGAAGAGAACTGTGCTTCCCTAGGATCTAAATTCAGTCAGAAGAGAGACTAGAGAGAGGCCGTTATCCTCCACACTCTTCTTTAATCGTCTCAAAATCGATGCCATTTCTTCTATTAAATGTTGTCCAAATACCTGACTCTGAAGAATGAATGATGCCTGAAATTTCTTTTACAAAAAACAGGCTTGTTCTATTTGATTCTATATATGCTATTTCCATCAATGCAATAGTGCCAGTATTTTTAACATTGATTAGATTAGTTTTTTTGTGATCCTGATTTGAAAAGCAGAAAAGCATAGAATATGCCTAGAAGGACAAATCCTTCCTTTTTGTTTTGAAGAAAATCTGAGTGCCTGAGAGGGAGTGTGATTTACCTAACATTTGTAAAGCTTACCATTTACAATGGTCTCTGTTTATTCAAGACAGGACAGTATGAATATATGATAATGAGGAACTTCTGTGCACTTAATTAAGGAAAATGTATAACTCATATGTGATCAGATTTTGAGCATCTGTCACTATTCTGGTCATATCCCTTATACTATTGTAGGAATAAATGTTTGACTCAATTTTATGACGATCGTATATCACACATGTCTGAGAAGGAGGGAAATATTTTCCTGTACTTTAAAGTAAAGGGAAATGGGGCTAAAGGAAAGGAAAAGCTTAACATTTCTCTAATCATGATTCTTACAAAATGACTCAATTTTGCCGACACTTCAATGACTTTAGAGACTCTAAATCATATGACAATCATTGGTGGTAATTCCTAAAATACTTATGAGTGTTTTCAATAAATATTTCTTACTGAAACTTCTTCTGATAAGAAAGAGAGCTCCCATGAAAAAGGTGTAGTTGAAATTCCTGCTCTCCCCCTTGAGAACAGTGCTTTAATTCCTTGAAGATTTCCATTCATCTTTCTGGAGGTAAGTTGGAAGGTAGCACTTTACTAATATATACAGGTATTGTGGAGAGAAGGAACCAATCCTCTTCATGTGGCCACAGGTGAGGTATGATTGGTTTTAATTTCTAAAGGTCTCTGAAAGTTATTGTGAATATGGACATTTTTCTTAATATACTTTCTTATTAACAAAGCATGCTGCAAAAATTATGCCAAATTTCAATCATGTCTAACAGACAAATTGTTTTCCACGTTAATTTGCCTCTTTCTTTTCCCAACCCCACGGTCCTCTGTCAGATTCCTGAGAGTTTCCAGTGCTCCCCTCATGCACAGGCCTCCACAAGGATACTGCACCCAGCCCTGTCCCACTTCCTGGAGTGGAGTCCATCCTAGCTACAGACACCCTGTACTTAATACCTTCTTTAAAATCAAACCTGCTTTATGACTCATCTTCTTAGTGCCAGGTCAGTGTTTTCTCAGCAATCTTTAAACATTTTTGAAACCTCACTGATCCTGAACAATGTGTCCACATTCTCCATTTCATCTTTGGTAAGTAAAGGCAATCCATCAATATATTCTAAGGGCTGTGCATAGTCACTGTCCTCTTGCATACAGTAAATAGAAAAAGGGAATGAAGGGAGGTGGGAAGGAGGGAGCAGGTGGTGAAGAAATGTTTCTTCAGCCTTTAACTTGAAAGTGGTAATGTTTGATGGCATTGGGCAATTGTATTATTACCAACTTTACACACCATTCATAATATTCCAGGGATATAGTGTTGCAGAAGGATAGTTGTACAGGATGTCATCATAGGAGAGACCTGAACTTCACCTAGCAAATCCCTCTATGCATATGTTAATTCACCCTAAAATATTACAAGAAATGGAAAATTGGTTTTACTTGGCACCTCCAAAATGGGAAATTCATATCTGTATAAGTCAGACCACACAACCTTTGAAAAGTTTAATTATCAGGGAAAGTACTAATCTTGATCTGAAATCAATCCTCAGGAATATTTTACATGTGTTGTCATTGCAATTGATTAAAGACTTCTCTGCTGAATCTTTCAAGAAACTGCTTTGATGTTTCTTTTAGGGTGATATTATTCTCAGCATTTTATACATGAGGGCAATGAACCCTGAATTGCTAATTGAAATGGTCAATGTCATTCAGCTGAATGATGAGAGAGTTGATATTTTAATCCTAGAATCTTTTACCCCAAAAGATTCATATTTCCACTAGAGTATAGTGTTAAAATCAGACCATTTATTACATGATAACATAATCTTAATTCATCTGGGAAATAATGGTCTGGAGGTGTCATGAAATGAAGGTAGTTAATCATCTCTAACACCCCCAAAAGATCATTTTAGTAAATGATCTTCTCTGTCATCAGTGTCTACCTGTGTGCCCTGAATAAAGTAGACATTTACATCCTCTAGAGTGAATGTACCAAATGGTTGCCCAACACTTTCATCTTACATTTGAAATAGTGAAGGTCTTGTTTTAAGAAAATTGCCCAATTTCACCCAGCTGGTCAATAGAAGAGGTTATAATCACATCTATCATTTTATTCTTCAACAATGTTTACTTTTGGAGCAAAGATGAGATTAAACTTTGCTACTGATATACCTATAGTTTCTTAGCATCAGGAAAACTTATTTCAAATAAAGAAATATTCATTTATTAAGAAAATATCAATTCTGTGGGGGTATAAATAAAATCCAAAGCTATCTCTTCATTAATGCTGAGTAATGCAAAGAGATATCTTCTGAAATCCAATATGATGAAACTGTTTTTTAGCAATGAGAGGAGAGTTTCAAGTTTTACTAGCAGGAAGAGGTCTTTAGAGTCTAGGAACAGAAAGAAAAAAAGGTAAGTTCTCTTTCTGGTCACCATGTGAAGCCAACAAAAACTATCAAACTTATTGAGAAACTGAACTCTACCAGTTCTCCAGAAACCTGTCCTATGCCCTCTCCTTCTACTTTTCCTCTCCTGAAGGTTATCAAGTATGCTTGCTTCTTGTGCCATAGGTTAGTTCTGTATGTATTTGAAATTTAATTAGAAAAAAACAGCATGTAATCCTTGTGTTTAATAAACCTAGTCAGCAATAAGTTTGTGAAATTTTAATCCTCTCTGTTAGCAGTACACTCTTTTTCTTTTATAAAGAATTCTTATATGATTTATTGAAGAAAAATTACTTGTTAGTCTTTGCAGATTATGAGACTAGGCTTCTCAGATGCCATAACAACTATACAGATACTGATTTTCATTTGACCTCTTATTCACCTACCCGAATGAATCATTTGTTTGAAACTCTCCCCAGTGACTGTTTCACTACATCCATCACTTTTAAAGGAGTTTAGGGTCAGTGTCACATTCTGGCACTCTTTGTTTTGTTTTGATTGACAATGTGCTATCTCTGTAATTATTATTGCTGCCTGAAAATCCAGATACATATTTGATTTGAACAAAATTCCTAAAGACTGAGGTAGAATTGGGAAGGGAAACATATATTCATTCATTGATTGACCTTTGATTCTCTCCGATTCAGGTGAGTGAAGATAAGTCCCTTCCAAATTCAATGAACGACACAAAATTTTCTTGGGTAAAAGAATTTGTGTTGCTGGGACTCTCTAGTTCCAAGGAGCTCCAACCTTTCTTGTTTGTCATATTTTCACTACTCTACCTAGCTATATTACTGGGTAACTTTCTCATCATCCTCACTGTGACCTCAGATGCCCATCTTCATACTCCCATGTACTTTCTGCTTGCAAACCTCTCTTTTATAGACATATGTGTTGCTTCCTTTGTTACTCCGAAAATGATTGCTGACTTTCTGGTAGAGCACAAGACTATTTCTTTTGAAGCTTGCCTAGCCCAGATTTTCTTTATTCACCTATTTGGTGGTGGTGAAATGGTGCTCCTTGTGTCCATGGCCTATGACCGTTATGTTGCTATTTGCAAACCACTCCACTACATGACAATCATGAGCTGCCGCATGTGGGTTATTCTGGTCCTCATCTCCTGGGGTGCTGGCCTCATCCATACTACTATCCAGATGTCATTTGCTGTTAACTTGCCATTTTGCGGTCCAAATCAAGTAGACAGCTTTTTCTGTGACCTCCCTCTAGTGACCAAGCTCGCCTGCAGAGACACTTATTTTGTCAGCCTATTAGTACTTGCAAACAGCGGCTTTCTCTCTGTGATCTCCTTCTTCCTCCTGCTCATCTCTTACACTGTGATACTTGTCACAGTTAGGAACCGCTCCTCTGCCAGCATGGCGAAGGCCCGCTCCACATTGACTGCCCACATCACTGTGGTCATATTATTCTATGGACCATGCATCTTCACTTATGTGTGGCCCTTCAACAGTTATGCAGTTGACAAGATCCTTGCTGTGTTCTACACCATCTTTACTCCCATTTTAAACCCGACTATCTACACTCTAAGGAACAAGGAGATGAAGACAGCTATGTCAAAACTGAAGAGTCAGTATCTGAAGCCTGGCCAGGTTTTTGCAGTGATAAGAAATGTTCTTTTTCTGGAATCAAAATAATATACTGTGCCCATAACAGTTTATTATTGTTGGCTTACTGTTACAAATGTAATAAATGTGATTAAAGGATATCATTGGGAAGGACTAATATTGGAAACATGTATAAAAGAGTAAGGACAATAATTAAAAGCCATAGTGCATGCTAGCAATTTTAATGTACTCTACATTCCATCATGTACCTTGTTTTTCTCTTTTGGTTTCTGTTACCTACTTTCATTCTCTATATAAAATCATTGTCAGATGTTGGATTATTTGCTTAAAACAAATATCATTTAATTATGAATGGTAAAAAAAAAATTACATCCCTCCCTCTCAAATAGAGAACTCTTCAGACTCCAACTTTAGAGAGATAATATATATATATCTATAACATTGAGTAAATATATTTACTGTATAAAATATAATATAAGGTAGGTGATAAATGACAAAAAATATATGACATATCTAGATGAAAAGACATATAACGATGTACTATGTAAAAGGCAGCACATGAAAATAATTCTATGATTTAAAACAATGGTGTCAGTGAAATGCTAAATGTAATTGTCACCCAGAAAACGGCAAGGACATGGAAGAACACTTTTCAGAAATCTTTGTTCAAAGTGACTGCTTAATAAATGTATTCATTGGTAACAACCTCTTGCATAAATTAACATACCATAATATATTGTTCATATTTGTGTCTGTAAAATAATTTTAATAATCTGTGTTCTTTCAGAGATGAACCTTACATCTCTAACTTGCTTTTTCATGAGGATTTATGCCTGAATCCTAGCATAAACATCCTCTCTTCACTTAGGAATCCATGGTTTCTACCTTTTTTTATAAAAGGTTTTTCAGATCAATACTAGTAGAATGACAATAATGACTATTTTTCTATATGGACTTTTTATTTGGTTAAAATTCATTTTTAATTGCCTAATGCAGGACCTGATGATGACAGACCTCCATTGCTAGATTTTGGTATAGTAATGGAATGACCCCCCGAGATCACGTATGAGACCAAAATTTCTCAGAATTCCCACTACATGTTGTTTTAAGGTTTCCCTTGCTTATAATGTTCAAAGCATGACCTTTATTTTTCTGCTGTGTCCTACTTTCGATTTGGTATAATGTTACATGACTTAGAGTCTTCCAAAAGATTTTCTAATTCTTATTAACATAAAAACAAATGTTTTAATTTCTGAACAGAAATTGAACTGTATTATTCAGGATGTAAAAAATAAAAAAAAAATATGCAAGAATCTGTAATATTATTTATATATTAAAAGTTTTTATATTAAGAGGAGTTTACAAGAATTTCATATTTTTATTCTCTTCCAATGAGATGTATAAAATTAAGTGCTACATTATTTTAGTACTAACTAATTAAAATTTAATTAGCACTGTACAAAATGCAATGTAGTGATGAATTTGTGTGTTTTATCTTTGCTTATTTAAATTTATTAATGAATTATCTTTTCTGCTCATTTTATGTATTGTATAAATAATATTAAGTGGGGTAAAGGAAGTTGAGCAATTTCATGAAGTTAGAAAATGATAGAATTATTTCTTATTCAGGTTTTTGTTGTGTTGGAATTCTGGTGTCTTCTTGCTCCAGAGGGACACACTTGTAGAAAGGACTACTGTCTATTGTGGAGGGGGTGTGATCCCTACAGCTCTCCTACTAATAACATGGAAAAGGCTTAGATCCATTATCAGCAACAAGTTTAGTTTTTGGACTTAAAGTGTTGTTCAAGGTCCTGGCAAGTTGTTCATACAGCATGAGCTCAGGCTAAGCTATAAAATATTACTCTGCATTCAAATGGTGGAAACAAATAAACAAGCAAGCAAACAAACAAAAAACTTAGAATGAAACAAAGTGACAGTCATGTTCCACAAATAAAAAGTTAAAAGAATTTCAACACTACTTTGAATATCATGAAAATAGCTTAGCTTCAGAAATGTTTACTTTTCTATGGGACTTATTTTAGTTTCATGATGACACGAATCACAGGAACACATATATAACACTGATCATATGTCAGGCACTTTTCAAGGTCTTGCCCTAAGCCCTCTGTATACTAAGTCATTTGATCCTCTCAACAGTCCTAGGTGTTGGTACAAATACCAGGCTTGCTTTTAAGGAAGAGGAAATTGAAGCACAGAGAGGCGAAGCAACTTGCCAAAGCTAGTGGGGGCACAGCAAAAGAGTGAAACCAGGCCATCTGGGAGCCAAGGGTCTTCATAACTATTATTCTACTCTGACTCTATTTTCTGTAGGAAGTTGGAAGCTATTTTGGTATAGCTCTAACATCCTCTAGATGGACTGAATTTTAGGAGGAGAAGAAACATGACGATGTGCAAAAATCTTTTAACTGTCTTATCTAATATGTGTTATTTTTCCCCTAAAAGGAAAACTGAGTCTCAAAAATTTTATTCTCTATCCAAGTTTATCTGTTTTATTTTGAAACAATACAATCTTTTAGTACAGTTGTTCTTGTTGTCAATCTCAACCAATAACACACATACATCTACACATTAAATTTTACTGAGCACTTATATGTTAAGCATTATTCTTAAGGCTTTCTTTATATCTTCATCTATAACACTCTAGATTTTTGTTTACATAAAGCAGAGATTGGCAAACTTTTCCCATAAATACCAGATAGTTAATATTTAGGCTTTGTAAGTGTCTGTAGAATACTTTCTTCTTTGCAGTTGGTGTTTTTTCTTATTGTGGTGTTTAGTTTTGTTTTTTTGTATTTACACTGACTTGAAAATTGCTAATCCATTCTTATTTTTAATGATTGGGCCATAAAAAATCAGACTTTGTGCCCTATTTTGCCAAAGCATCATAGTCCCCAACCTCTGCTACAGAACATAAATTAGTGGTGAACACAGAAATAAAACATCACAACAAAAAGACAAATAACTAACTATTGGACAAATAGTATCAAGTAAAAGTGATTGGAAAATTAAAAGATCCTGAGATTCATGTATGGCTTTTGTAAACATAAGGGTAATTTTTTAAAAATACAACAAGAGAATGCAGAAGGCACAACAGAGATCTGAGACTTGCAAGCACAGTTCCCTGTGTGCTTCCTCAATGACACAGGGTAGTCAGCCACTAAGGTACAAGCAAAACTTCAAAACACAAATAAGAAGAAAAAAACATAGTCCACAGATTGATAAAAATATTTGTAAATTATATATCTAATAAGGTATTTGTATCCAGAATGTATTAAGACCTTCTACAACTCAACAAAAAAAATGCAAGTTATCCAATTTAAAATGGTGAAATATTAGAATTGGCATTTTCAAAAAAGACATATAATGGCAGATGGGCACATGAAAAGATAGTTAAATCATTAGTCATTAGGGAAATGCAAATCAAAACCACAATGAGAGGGAAATGGATGCCCAAGTGCTTGAGTGCCTGCTTCCCATGTACATGGTCTCAGGTTCGATCCCCGGTACCTCCTAAAAGCAAAAACAAATGAAAAAACCAACTCGGGGGAGCTAGTGTAGCTCAGTGTTTGAGTGCAGGCTTCCCACATAGGAGGTTCAAGGTTCTATTCCTGGCCTTGGTACCCTCTACCCCCCTACCCAAAAAAAAGAAACCCACAATAAGATAATACTTCATACTCACAAGGAAAGCTGCAATGAAAACACACACACACACACACACACACACACACACACAAATAAAAATCAGGAAACAGCAAGTGTTAGTAGAATGTAGAAAAACAGAAATCATCATACAATGCTCATGCAATTGTAAAATGGTTCAACATCTTTGGGAAATAGTCTGACAGTTGCTCAAAATGTTAAACATAGAGTTACCATATTGACTCAGCAATTCCACTCTTAGGTAAATACCCAAGATAATTGAAAATACACATTTACACAACAACATATACATGAATGTTCATAATAGCATTATTCCTAATAACCAGAAAGTGAAAATAGCTCAAATGCCCATATACTGATTAATAAATAAACTAAAGGTGGTATATGCAAACAATGGACTACTGTTTGTCAATATAAACCATGAAATACTAATATATTTTATGACATATATGAACCTTGAAAACTATATGCTAAGTGAAAGAAACTAATCACAAAAGATGACCTACTGTATGAATCTATTTATATGAAATGTCCAGAATAAGAAAATCTATAAAACAGAATGTACTGGTGCTTGCTAGGGCCTGGGTAGAGAAGGGAGAGGGAAGGGATTGCTAATGGGCATGGAGTTACATCAGTGGTGAGTAAAATATTCTGGAATTAAATAGTTTTGATGGTGGCAAAACTATGTGCATTTAACAACCCCTCCATTGTATAATTTAAAGGATGCAATTTTTGGTATGTGAATTATATTTCAATAAAGCTTGATAGAAAATATAATGATAAAAATTGTCTTCAGAAAATAATAGAGATATTTTATCCATTTAAAGTTTTTGAATTTAAGATTGACATTGATGAACAGTTTTGACGAAATTACTCATCTTCCTGAAATATGTAAAGCAAAGATTCATCTGAAAAGTGGTTGAAATACCACAGCAGAACCTTCCCTTCAAATATCCAGGTAGAGGAAACGAGTTACTAATATTCTTGAGAGAGTTGACAGAGGCAAATTCAACTCTTCTCTAATAGAAACCATGCTTGGGAATCATAGCATATCAGGAAAAAGAAATGCATGGCTCATCTTAATTAAAACTCTTTTCAAGTTTCATCCTTTAAAGTGAAAAGAAATGTAAAAAAAGTTAAAGGCAACTGCCTGTGCCTAAGAATTAACATTTAATTGTTGCTTTGTAAACTTGGTGTGCATAACTTTCAAGTCACCAGAGAAAATTTTGGGTATAAATGTAAAATATAGGATTGAGAAGTTTATGTGTGTGTATGTGAGTTGATGGAAATATAGACACCAAAATATTAACTGACATTAACTCTGAGGGTCAACAAATGAGAGACCAATATTTTTCTTTGCTCATTTTTATTTTGTAAAATTTTACTATTAATAAAAAGGTTTCTTAGATAATAGAAATTGACCAAAAATGTAAATTATACCTTAATTTCTAAACATTTTAATACAGTGGAATATTATCTTCTTCCCAAAATTATTTTCTTATATGCTAATAAAATTGAATATCAGTTGTTTGTATCCTATACATTATTTCATGTGTTAGCACAAATTCTTCAAAATTTCTTCAATGCCCCTGAATAAATCTTAGTTCTGAATAATTTTCTCTGGGCTTCCTTCATTTCCTTACTCTGGAAACTATAGATCAAGGGATTGAAAGGCTATGTTAATGTAGACCAATGTCACAAGATCCTGGATACATCTGGATTGCCTGATGTTGGACTCACGTATACAACATGATGGAGCCATAGAACAGGGTCACCACGGTAAGACGGGAGCCATAAGTAGAGAAGGCCTTTTGCTGGCCTTCAGCTGAGGGCACATTTCAG
>JAQZBX010054503.1:0-18640 GCA_029593785.1 Cabassous unicinctus
ACCCGCCTGGGGGGTGCGCCGCCGCCGCCGCTCCGCGCAGCAGGGCCACCCCCCCGGCCCCATGCAGCGGCTGCCCCGCCGGAGGGGAGGGCACGGCGGGCCCGGGGCGCTGCCGCCGCCTCGGTCGCTGCCTGGGTCCCCGCCCCGGCCGCGGTCGCCGCGCCGGCCCGCTGCCCCCGCCGCTCGGCGCCCGCGCCCTCGCCCCGGCCCGGCCTCCCCGGGAGGATCCGCTGGATCATAAGACCGGCCGGCCCCCGGGGAGACGGCAACTTTGGGGCGGGAGCGGAGGGGAGGGGCCAGGCGGCTCTCCCCGCCCCGCGGCCGGCCCGTCCCCCGCCCGGCTCGGCCCCCGAGGAGGGCGGGCCCAGGCGCCTCCCCCCGCGCGCAGCCCGCCCCGCGCCCCGCGCCCCGCGGCCCCGCGGCCCCGCCCGCGGCCGCCGCTCGGCTCCGCCGGCTCACTCCGGCTTGGCTCCCCGCGAGGGCAGCGGGGAGGGGGCGAGGAGGAGGAGCCGAGGAGGAGAGGGGGAGGTGGGTGACGTGGGGGCGAGGTGGGTGACGTGGGGGGGAGGGGGCCGAGGGAAAGCCGCCCGGGAGCAGCCGAGGGCTCGTCGCGAAAGTGCCCGCAGCGCCCGGAAGCGTCCAAAGGCCGCGTTGCTGGGGAAGACGAGGAGGCCTCCTGGGGAACCACGACGACTCCAACGATGACGCAATAGGCATGCAAAATTATACATATATATTTAAACTCCACCCGGAAGGCAGGAGCCATCCTATCGGCCTCTAAGTGCACAACGGAACTAGGAATCAAGAAGGAAGGCCAAGAGAGTTTAAAAAACAAATGGCGCGGTGGCGGTGGTGATGGTGGTGGGGACCCCGAGCTGGGAAGCAGGGACTCCTGGCTGGTTGCTGGGCCCTCCACCTGCCCACCCCGCCACGCCTTGCAGAGCAAGAGCTTGAAACATTTACTAGGAAACTGGTGAGTGAGGCAGGTACAGCATCTTGAACCACTGAAGCACCCCCCACCCCCACCCCGAATAGGGAGACCCTGCCGGCTCTCGTGCTCGGCGGGTGTACCTGGGCTCCCCCTGGAGGCGACATTCTTTGAGGCCCCCTTTGAGTCCGGAGTGTCCCTGGAAGGTGGTTGTATTCCTGAGAATATACCCTAAACTAGACTCGGCCAGTGATGGACGCGGCAGCCCTGCTCCCTTGCCTGGGCAAAGCTTGGAACCAAGCACCCGTGTTGCCAGGTCAAGTTCACTGGCCAACAGTACTGTTTTGAGCATTGGGCACTGGGGGGCAGCATAGCGGTCACGTGGACCATCTCCCTTAGGTTGTAGATGAGCAAACTGAGACCTGGAGAGGTGGCGTGGTTATCCCAACCCAGATAGCAGCATCCAATGACTGGGAGCATCCAATGACTGGGAGCACACCTGGAAATGCACAGTTATGCCCCCATGCCTCTTCCTAGGCCCCAGGCTCAAATTCCAAATCTGCTTTCCTCACTCGCAAGAAGAAGGTATGGATTATTGGAATTCCCTTGTGGAGTCACACTGAAGCATCTCACCATACCCCTGCTTTGAGTAGGAGTGCAGGTATTTACATGGCTTGCTGCTTTGAATTGTGCAATCTGTCTGGAAGATACTTTGCATATCCCCAACTACAGGTTCAGTAAAGCAGTACAGTGCCTTGAAGTCAGACCCATCCTGGTTCAAGGCCAATCACTGCCACTTCCTCTTAAAAGAGGAAGAGAAGAGGATTTGCTTTCTTCTTTACCTACAGGACCATTGGTTCAAGCAGCATTTGCTGGGAATAGCTTTCTGAAAGGATTCATCAGAAGAGGTTAAGGAGATAGTGGGAGTACACTTAGTCATGAGACATGAATTTGGGCCCATCCCTGCCACTAGTTAGCCATATAACCTTGAGTGTGTCACTTCTGTTCTCTAGTCAGTTTCCTCATCAGTAAAGGTGAACTCATCTGTAAGGGTGAGTTCAGGTCTTACACTGGAGAATTCTTGGACCCTTTGGGATGTGTCCTAAGGGATCCTGGTAAGTGCTTTGGGATAGGGGAAGAAGTTGCTGAAGACATAGGAAGGCCTTTACGAGGGATGGCAAAGCTGCCCCAGCTCTGTCTGGAGACTGCAGGATGGAGGCTTTCCCCAGTCTTCCTCCATTCAGGATTCAGGGCTCCCAATTCCCAAGCTGCTTCTCAGCCATTTACTGGGGGTCCAGAGAGCTGGAGAATCGGCTCCAGAGCCCTGAGAAATGCTGGGTGCTGTGAGAGAAGCCCTGGGAGTGTCAGAGCACTCCAAGTGGGCACTGGTGTTGGATGAATCATACAGTGGTGACTTCATTGGTGATGGTGACATCACTCCTTTTGCCCATAGAAATGCCAAAACTGACTGCCAGGAATCCTTAGAACTCTGGGCAGATCCCACCCACTGTGTATGTGGGGTGGGGGCAGAGGAATTGTCCTGGGTGCCCCAGGTCAGCGCAGGATTGCTTTAGCTAGAAGGACCAAACGGACCTCAACAGAAACCTCATTTTCCCATGGGCAAAGAAGACAATGTCCCATGGTTTAAAAAAAAAAAAAAAGTCAAATTTGAGGTACAGGCAGCAACTTTGTTTCTCAGCATCCCTCAGACTCTGCTTGCCTTTCTCTTTGTTTTAACTGCAAATGTCAAAACAGACACAGGTCTATGTGAGAACAGTGGAATTGCTTCTCAGCCTTCTCCCTCTTGCTTTCCTCTACTTTCTCCTCCACCTCTTCATTGACTCCTTCGGTATTTTATTTAATAAACTTGTATTGAGATCTACTAGATATAAGGATTTATTCCTGGGCAGGGGACAAAGAGCTGGAAAGCCACAGTGGCTGGAGGGAGAGGCAGAAAAGAACTGATGCACAAACAGATAATTACTATATAATGTGATCAGTGCTGTGGTAGGGAATAAAGAACAGGCTTCCGGAAGTGCAGAGTTGGCAGTTAGTATTTAGCTCTGGGTGTGTGGAGGAAGGATTCGCAGAAGCAGTGTCATTGGCCTGGGGTTTAAGAGACTAATAGGAGTTTACCAGGAAGAATACCAGGGAAAGGCAGCCAGCCCAGTTCTGGCAACCGCAAAGGCACCAAGGTGGGAGGGAACAGCCTGCAACTTCCTAGGATTAATGAGCCAATGGGGTGGGCAGAGTGCAGGGAAAGTGGTTTGTATTTCCTTGGGAACCATATTTTGGAGGCAGTTGGTGGGCCTCTGAAAGCCATGTTAAGGAGAGTGCGGGCTGCCTGGGCTGGGCAGTGTGTGTGCTCTGCTCAGGCGGGTGGGAGAGGGCTGGTTGGGGAGGAATTGGCCCACGTGCTACCTGCAAAGTCATGGGCCTGGCTCAAGGCGGTGTGCGTTGGAGGAAGAGGCACTTTTTCCCTATCACAGAGGTGACTTGTGTTTGTTAAATCTTGCACCCATAGGACTGTCCACCCAGAGGGGACCACCTTTTTCTACTTTGCAAAAAACAAAGGCAGTGTCTAGGCAAGCAGTGGCCCGGGTAGTGGTGTGATGGAAGGAGAAAAGGAAAGATGGATTTGGAGGGGAGGAGAGTGAAGGCAGAGGAGGAGAGAGCTCCTGAAGGTCGGAACCAAGCAGGGCAGTGAAAATGAAGAGGAGGCTGTGGGTTTCGGGCATATTCAGATGAAAGAATTCTCACAGGGCTTGGTAACGCGGCCTGGGAGGATAGTGAGAGAAGGGAGAATATGCGTGCAAGGATAACAACGCTAAGGCGTCTACGTTATGATCCCATCCACCTTCCTTTTTCTTTGCCTTTTTAATCTCCTCTTTTTCATCATCCCTGCTTCTTTGGGCTTCTTTCTCCACTTTAACCTTGAAACTGAGTGCCTAAATGAAGCTGAGAGTAGAACTCCAGAAGGACAATAAGTTTCTTTTTTTTTTAAGATTTATTTATTTACTTGATCCATTTTAAAACCCCCCTTCCCCATTTGCTGTTTTGTCTGTTTCATCTCTTCTCATCCTCCTCCTCCTCCTCCAGTCTTCACCAGGATTCGATCCTGAAGACCTCCGATGTAGGAGAGAGGTGTTCTGCCATCTGCGCCACCTCGGCTCCTGGTTTTCGGAGCTTTCGGAGCATCTCGTCTTGTCTCTCTCCTTTTATGTCATCATCTTGCTGCATGGCTCCCAGGGCCTGGCGGCTCATCGGCACACAGCCTGGCAGCCCATGCGCCTTCTATATATTTTTTTTTATTTTACCGGGAGGTCCTGGGGATCGAACCCAGGTCCCTCCATATGGCAGACGGACGCCCAACCATTTGAGCCACATCCGCCCCCAGTAAGGTTCTAAATTACTCTTGTCATTTTGTGGGTCTCCCTTCACATCACCTCAGAAATGGACTCCAGGGGATCATTTAGTGTTATGGCTTCTTTAAGTTGCAAGGAATAGAAAAGTCAACCCAAACTGACTTCCACAATGTAGAAAGTACATGAACTTCTGTAATTGAAAAGTCCAGAAGTAGCTTCAGGCATGGCTTGATCAGAGATATGGCTCTGTTCTTTCTGTACCTCTCTCAGCTCTTTTCCTTGGTTCAGCCTCCTATGCAGGTTGCCTTCTCTCCTGGAAGCAAAATGGTTGCAGCAGATCCAGGCGTCATCATCCAGAAGGAGAGAGAGCATCTCTTGCTCCACTCATTGAACAAAAGTCTTGGGCTTCCTCTGATTAGATCAACCTAGTTCCTCCCTGAAACAATTATGGTGGCCAGCAGAATGTCACGTGGTTGTTGCATTAAGCCTGGGCTGCTGCCCATCCCTGAAACCATCTCTGTGACAAAGGGCTGGGACTATCCTGATGGGGCCCATCAGGCCCACCCCTGGAGCCCAAGGTTCAATCCCCGCAGAGTGTATGGTTCCCACACAGCAGATGGCAGGGCTTGGGGGAATATATGCTGAGGAGGCAACCAGCCATATCCATTATATCTGGTTTGTTGCTCATCAAAGTTCCTATCCTCTCCAAGATATACTGGGAATAAATAATTATAAATTATGTATTATAAATAAATAGAGAAGCAAATGTCAAAGGGAGAGGGGGGTGGGAAGGATCTAGGTTCATCCATGATTTATTCCAGATAACAGTCATTTCGTTTATCTACACAGGAATCCATGTTCACTCTGAATTCCTAATTCTTGGCCTGACAATAGGTACTCTTCTCCCTCTCTGAATCGACACCTTAGAAAATACTGGTAAGGAGGTAAAATGATTGCTATCGCCCTTTTACCGTGGTGCTGCCCTCATCTTTGGTTGCTTTCCTCCGCACACGCCTGGTGTCTTCACACTAAAGCCTTTTCACTCCCCAGGGCTCTCCTGCTTCCCAGCTCCCACCTGGCCCACCTTCATAGCATCATGCTCTACACCACACCTGTTCCTCTCTTCCCACCACTGAAACCTCCCATCGGCATCCTTTTCTCTCGGGACTCAGATGCAATGTACATTGCACAATTTTTTCAGCTAAAGTATTAATGGCTTAAACACTGTAGCAATTTCTTAAAGGTCAATCGTTCTAAATGATCAAAATGATTAAAAAAAATACATCTAAATCCCTTTTTTCCAGTTCATTACATACCAGAAACTCAGAAGCAATGTTCTGGTCTCTGCAATTTTGTTTCAAGGACCTTTAATAATGTTCTGCTGCCTTTATCTCTAACCATCTTCTGCTGCAACCTGAGGTCAGGAGACCAATTATTTTAATTGATGGCATCACTACCCATTACTGAACTATGGGAAAGGACCAGGAGACCACCCTTCCCTACAGGTTGCTGGTATGAGATCATCCCACTTAGAATACTCACATGATCTGAGAGTGGCTCCCTCTCATAAGCTTCAAAGGAGGTTGGATCACAGGACCCTTTTCTGGAAATGAAATTGGTAGTTTATACCATGCTTCAGCATTAAGAATGCCAGAAAACCACCCAAGACTCACGTACGGTTGTTCCTCCATAGCAAAAATTTTAGCAACCGAGCATTAGAGGCACATTTTGAGTTTGAGGAATATCCTACTTTGTGAGTCTTGGTGAGAAGGAAGATCACCTCTTGCAGAAGCTGAAAATTACAGATGCTTGTTTCCTGGTCAGATAGAAGAGTTAATGCAACTACAGTTAAATACAGGGTACACTGTCTTTGTGCAATGGGCACACAATCCAGTTCCTCACACAAGAGCTCTGCTCTGCAGGCAGTGGCGGCGGCGGTGGTATAATTGAGTTCCTGATGCAGAAGTGACAGTTCTGCACACTGGTTGTCTAGAACTTAGAAGTAGTTTTCTCATTCTCAGCACACTAATTCCTGAGGCATGTGTTGGGCACTGTTCCTGTAAACAGTCTTGAGCAGATTCTCTAGCCCTCCCACAATGCTTTGAGCTACCCCAAATCCTCTTAAGACTCCTTTTCTGTTTTGTCAGCCACAGACAGCTTTTACTTGCCACCCAGCATCCTGAGACGGGGTTAGAGGAGCAGATCACTATATTGAAGGTGTTTCTATATTGAAGATCCTTCACATAGAAGGAGTAGAGATTTCCCCTTCCACCATGTCCAGATAACTGGTACTAGACTTGCCTTCCACTTTAAACAACCAGAAAATTGCACACGATATATGAAACCACTATTTTCAGCACAGAACCTTGATTTCTGAAAATGGGAAACAAATAGGGTGAACCCTACTATACTTACATGTTAACTTTTAGCTGGAAGTCCTTTCTGAACTGCAGCACAAAGATGGGGAACACAAGCAGAGGGAAGTGGTCTTGCTGAGTTGACACAGTTGAGGTGACTTTTCAAGGTAGAGTACCAGAGAGGAGGGTGTTTAGCAGAAAAAAGGTTCCAGGAAACCCCTTAAGGCCATTGCTGAATACTAAATTGCATATATAGGTGGAAACTCCACAATGCTAGACAAAGAACTACCAGGAATCTTGGAGCTGATTGGTTCCCAGGGGTCACACAGGGCTGGAGGATGTTTGAGTTTCAGCCAGCCAATGTGAAGACATGTTGTGGAATGTCCAGAGAACCCAGGTGGGTTATGCATTCGTAGAAGAGCTAAACTAGCTTTGGAGTAAAGGTTATTCTAGACATCCCTCCAATAAAGTTTAAAAGCAAGCCACGAAAAGAATACTCTCATGTGACTTATACCTCAATTGAAACAACAACAACAACAACAGCTTATCCACAATTAAACTAACTGCCAGCCAGAACAAATCTCAGCATTTTTAAAAGGACAAGAACAACATCTAGATACTGAACAACATAAAATTCACAATATCAAGCATCAAGTAAAAAAATATTAAACCTGTAAAGAAGCAGGGAAATGTAATCTAAAATCAGGATAAAAATCAGTCAATAGAACCAAACACAGACATTAAGAGATAATGGAATGAGCAGTCAAGGGCTTCAAAAGTAATTATAACAACACACACACACATACACACACACACACTTATAAGGATGTTAAGGAAAACATAGTCAAGTAAGAAATGAAAAATATAAAAAATGAACTACATGGATCTTCTAGAGCTGAAAATGCAATATCTGAAATGAAAAAATTCACAGGATGCATTTAACAACAGATTAGACATTGCAGAACAAAAGATCTGTGAGTTTGAAGACAGCAATAGAAACTATTCAAACTAAAGCATACAGAGAAAAAAGACTAAGAAAACAAACAAAAACAGTGACTTAATGACCTGTGAGACAATATAAAGCCTGTAAGACAATATAAATATATACATGATTGGGGTCCCAGAAAAGGGAGAGTGGGGGTGATTTGAAGAAAATGATCAAAATTTTTCCAAATTTCATGAAAATTATAAACCTCAAGCAAGATAAACAGAAAGTAAACGCACCCTGAGTCATCTCCTAATTAAATGACTGAAAATCAGTAACAAATAGAAAAATTTTAAAGCAGAGGGGAAACAAAACATTGCATACAAGGGAACAAAGATGGAAATTAATTGCAGACTTCTCGTCAGAGACAATGCAAACCAGAACACAATGGAATAGCATCTTTAAAATGCTTAGAGGAAAAACAAAAGGTTGCTGACCTATAATTCAATGTCCAGCAAATAATATCCTTCAAAAGTGTGAAAGTAAAATAAATATGTTTCAGACAAACAAAAGCTCAAAGAATTTTTTAACCTGATGACCTGTACTACAAGAAATATTCAAAGGAGTTCTTTAGTCAGAAAGAACATGAAACTAGGTGGAAACCTGGATTTATAGAGAGAAACAAAACCAGAAATGGTAAATATATGAACAAATATAAAATACATTTTTTTCTCATTTTAAAAATTTCTTTTCAAGACCATTTACTGTTTAAATAAATAAATATATGCATAATAATGTATTATGTGTTTTATAATGTAGAAATAAAATCTGTGTCTACAGTAGCAGAGGATGGGAACAAATAGAAAACAAATACAAGATGATAGACTTAAAGCCAACCAGACTGATAACCGCATGGTATATAATAATACCTGAGGAGGTGCAGGACAGGTGGCCCCACTATCCAGGGAAAGGGAGTGAAATGAGAACCTTTGTGTTTGAGGGCCTAGAAGACTGACTGACCTCTGCATGAGGGCTGGGGAAGGGAGGTGGCTCTGGGATCCTGACCTACCCTGAGCCAGCGCTCAGTCAGGCTTATACCCCGGCTATGGCAGAGGCAGCGGCGTGACCATCCCACCCCCAGCCACCCCCTCACTGTGCTCAGGCCTGAACCTCCTTTCACTTCTGTTCAGCCCCGGGCTCCTCTCCTGGAGGGGCAAACAGGCTGTGGCACTCACCCACCCCTGGTCTCCCAGAAGCTCTAGGGATCCAGGGGATGCCTGGACCCAGAAGGGGAGAGGGTTCTGGATATAGGCCGTGGGAGACTGTACAGATGCACTCTGGAGACATGTCAGACAGAGTGGCTGTGTCCTGCCTGGGTTCATGAGACCTTCAGTTCAAGGTGGGAGTTTCCAGCAGATGCTCTCGGTGCAGGGCTCACCTGCATCCTCTTTGTAACCATGTGGCCAAATAGATTATAAAAATATTAAAATATTTTCATGTTGCTTGGTAAACACTCCCTGCCTGAGCTCCTCGGGTGCCCCAGGCCTTTTCCTGGCTCCCTCTTCCTCCTGCTTCAACATCTATTTAATTTACTTGCATTCAAAAGGTTCTTCTTGAGCTCTGTGTTCCTACAAGGTGGGGAGGAGAGGAGGAGCCGTCCTTCCAGGGCAGGCCACTACCCATCATTGTCCTCACAGTCCTCTCTCCTTCGTCCCAAACAAAGAAGGTTGTTGACAGTCTATAGGGGAGACCATTTTTGCACCACCCAGCCATTCATCTGTGGGCCCAACAAATAAATATTGTGGAGCTACTACCAGGTACTAGACTCTGAGAGTGTTAGGACGACCGCAGAGGCATCAGGAGAGCACTTCTCCCCAAAGAGGCCACCTAAGCGCGGGGAGGGAGAGGCTGGGTGGACTCCTCCCTGCAGCCCAGAGCCTTCCCTGCATCAGGGGTTGAGTACGCCTCGTGGCAGAATGAGAGCAAAGCCCACCCCACAGCAGCCTTTGGCATCCGAATAGGTCCCCCGAGGCTGAAGACTAGCAGCAGGCATTCCTCCTGTGTGTTCTTGAGCAAGCAGAGCATTTGCTCGCTCTGGGACTGTCCCTGCCTGTGGCTTAGAGGCTGGGGGCTCCAGTGGCCAGCTCCCTCTGGAGGACTTGGGCTCCAGGGCTCCCAGCAGACCATGCCGGCAGCTCAGCTCTAGGAGTGTGGCTCCAGGTGGGGAAGGTGAGGGGCGCCAGGTGCTTTGTGACTGACATCTGGCACACCCCTAGCACTTTACAAAGCTTGTTCTCGCCTTACATTATTTTTGTACCCAGACCTCTCTACACACCCCCTTCCATGCCTTTGCCCACAGACTATCTTACACCCCTTTTTCTGCTTATTGATGTGATCCATCCCATAATGCTTCTCTTTACTCCTTCCTCCCTGCTGGCCCCTTGCCCACAGGGCCGCTCCTTCGGTTGAAGCCTGCAGCTGCTCAGCCGGTGTCCTTTTCTGGCTCTTAACCCATCCTGTCATGGGTGCCAGGTACCTTTCCTCATTTCTAAACTGGGACCCTCTCTGCAAAGCCCAGTCCACCGCTTAGAGTTGGGTTGCCATAAAGCCTTGATTGATTCTTGTCTGTTTGGATAAATTCTCCTTAATGAGTACCTCCAATTTTCTACCTTTTCCAGGTAAAGTTCCTTGGAGTTAAGGTACTCTTTTGGATCTGCCCTGAAACCGCATGTTCTTGTCTGAGTTCTCAATTTCCCTAAATTACTTTATGCCTTTTCATCCGCCTCTCAACCTGCTCCCACATGTGCTACTGTTATCTGTGGTGGATCTCCAGCCACCATCTATGTGGCTTAGCTGTCTTGCAGGGTAATGCCTTGTGAAAGACTTGCCCATGGTGAGCTTGGAAGGGGCTTGAGGCACTGGTTCCTTCACTCACTTAGCTTTCTTGACGTTGCTGATTCTGGACACACCTCGCTGCAAGGTACTGCCTGCTTACCCATTCCTCTCCCCGCAACGCTGTGGGCTCAGGAGATAGGGCTGGTGTGCTCAAAGCCTGGCACACAGTAGGTGCTCCACAAATCTCTTTTGAATGACAGTAAAGGTGATGCCCCTTCCCACATATTTAACATTTGAAACCCCCAAAAGGAGTCCTTATTCCTCACAACCTCCTCACCCATTTCCCGGGCTCTGAGAAGCCCCTGCCCTGCCTCCCTCGAGGGCAGAAGAGCTGCAGTCTCTTCATGTGCAGACGCCCAAGGTTGATGCTGCTTCCCTTTTGGGTGGAGGTAGAAAGTCCACATCCAGACACACCTGAGCTCAGATTTGCTTACAAATCCCAACTGGAATGAAGAACTGTTGCTTCAGGGTCTGCGCAGGGCTCCAGGCTGACCAGACACATCTGCCCACCCAGCAGCCCTGCCTCCTCCTCCTCCCACTCGTGGTGCTGTGGATTCCACACTTCTGCAAGAGTGTGTGAACCCAGGGGCAGGCGCATGCCTGGGATGCCTGCATGTGCATGGAGGCCAGGGCAGAGAGCGGAGGGCAGCGGGGAGATTTCCAATCTCTTTCCCTTTGGGTCCATGAATACAAATCAGCAGTTTTGAAATGTCTCCTTCCCCAAGGTCATATGGAGGGGCTTCTGGGCTGCTGGCAATATTGTTTCTTGGCCTCGGTGGTGGTTACTAAGTTGTTTGTCTTATAATAATTCATTAAGCCATACATTTATATTCTATGTACTTTTCTGAATATGCATTATGTTTCACAGTAAAAAAGGCAAAGCTAGTTCCCCCCACCTGCAGCCCTTAGTCCAATCAATCCACATTTAAGGGGTCTAGTCTGCACGCCTCCTAGAGAAGGAGGTTCTTTCCTTCACAAACCTTGGAGGGAACAGAAATAACTGGAACAACAAAAGACACTGCCTCCAGCTCTGAACTGGATGAGCAGATTTGCTGTCATTACTTTGAGGCGACTCCGGAGGTCGAGGAGGTGAAGGGTGGGGTTTAGGAAAGTAGGGAGAAGCAGAGGAGGGCATTTCAGCTGAGAGGACAGAATGAGCAAAACTTGCGAGCTGGGACTGAGTCTTGATGTGTTTGGGGGCAGTGCAGAGTTCAGGGGAGGCAAGGCTGGCCTGGAGAGTGCTCGATGATGCCCCAGCCCCAGACGCAGGCCATGTGAATACCACCCAGCACCAGCCTGCCTCATGCAGATGGAGTCTGAGCCTTCGTGCAAGAGCAGACATGTGCGTTACACAGTTCTTTTTTATTTTTTTCTCAAGCCACAGGCCCATGTGTGCTCATAATCCCCATCCCAGACAGACTGGAAGTTACATCTGCTAGCCACATTAGACGGACACCCACATTCCTTCAGGGACACTTGTTCAATTCCTGACTTTTAGCCCTGCCCCACCCTGCAGCTGCTTTAAAGTCTCGACACTAATAAGCTGCTTATTCATGGGGAAGAACCCAGGGATGGTGATGGGTGACAGGTTGTGAGATTACACCTCCCTCCTGCTCAAGAGCCATGGAACTCGGAAGCTCACCCACCATCACCCAGGAGGCAGCTGGCCACTGAGCCTGTGGGCAATGTGCCGCAAAGCACATTGGGGAGTCCTCCAACTCCAGGCAGGGCGACCCAGTGTAGTGCAGGGAGGCCAGACCAGGATGCATTGCACTTGCTAAAGTAAGGGGAAGCCAAATCCATCATATTCCTGTTTGGACATGTGAAAAAGAGTGCCTGTGGTGAGGAATGAGGCCCAAAGCAGAGAAGAGGTGATAGTGATGATTATGACAATTACCAAGCATCCAGATTTGCCATGTGCCTAGCATTGTGCTAAATATTCACTTTTTTCATTTAATCTGCACAATAATGCAGTGATGTGGATGCCATTATTATTCCCATTACACAGGTGAGCAAATTAAGGCTTCAAGGGGTGAGCTGCTTTTCTCCCCACCCCACGACATGCCTACACTTTTCATTCATGTATTAATTTAACATAAAGTTGTACAAATGCTAAGCAGCAGAACTTGGGTCTGACTCCAGAGTCTGCATAGTGGAAGCTGGCGAAGCCCACCTAAGCCCTCTCTGGGTGTGGTGAGGACTGGAGCCCAGCAGCCCCTATGGTGCGTGTGTCCATCTTAAAGACTATCTGGTGAATTTTGCTTGCTCTGGTTTCTCACCAAACAACATTTGGATTTGGCTACCCATGTGGCTCACATACAGCGAAAGAAAGTTGTGATCCACCTACTTGACAGCCGTTTTTTTCATTAGTAAATTAATAAGCTGGCTGCCTGGGTTCACAGGCATGTCCGTTTCTGGGGATTTGGTTAATGGGAGCCCACCCTGCAGAGCTGAGGCCCACCTTGTGCCAACTAAATTGGGATTCCGAGCCTGCAAGGGTCAGCCCCAGGCTCATGGCTGTGCCAAGGAAATCCCTCTTGGCCTCTTCTGGGAGACTTGGCCAGCCTTCCCCAGGGACAGCCTGACTCATTGGATTCAAGCTGCCTGGTCAGACTGTGAGGGTCGTCTGTAGAAAAAAGGAAGCAACAGTGCCAGGTTCCAGAGTGCATTCCAAGTTCCACATTCTGCCTGCAGACTCCTGGAGCCAGAGCAGAGGCAGGTCCTTGGCAGGGGATGGGTAAGGGTTTGGTGTATTTTTTCCTTTGCACACACATACCGTGGGTATTCCCGGATCTCACGTTCCCTCTGCTTTCATTGACAGTGGCTCCCAAAGCGGGTGGCCAGTAGGGTTACCCAGGGTACCTTTTAAGATACAGATTCCCAGGCCCTATTGGCAAAGCCCTGTTTCAAGAGTTCTGGGGTGAGACCTGGAAATCTATATTTCTTAAATATTCTCCAGGGGATTCAGATGTATATCCAGGTCTGGAAACTTACGTCCAATGAAAGATTACCTGCAACCCCTCCCAACTCCTAGCTGTCTCTCCATCATCTGTCTTCCTGTACTCTACCTTTTGTGTCATTCAAGGGGTCTTGAAACCCTTCCACCTCCAGGCAGCCTTCCTGAAATGAATCCCACCTGACCATGAGTTTCTTATGACTATGACTCTCTTTAGCCCTTCCCACCCCAAAATGTGCCTACACATTCCATTTATGTATTAATTCGGCCTTTCCATTCCACTGGTTGACGTCTGGGTCTCGGGCCATCACTGACTGACGTGCTTTTGACTGAGGTCTGCCCTAACTGCTTCATTGTTACTTTTATTTTTTTTTAACTCCCCTCCCCCATGCCTCCCTCATTCTGTTTTGCTCGCTGTTTTTGCTCGCTGTTTGCCTGTCTTCTTTAGGAGGCACAAGGAACTGAACCCGGGATCTCCATGTGGGAGGCAGGTGCCCAAATGCCTGAGCCACATCTGCTCCCCTCATTGCTATCTGATGACAAAAAGGCAGTGAGTGTAGCTGGGACAGAACTCCACTGACCCAGGTTCAAGCCTCTGTTCTACCAGTTTATAATCTCTGACAGCTTACTCTCCCTCTCTGGGCCTCAGTTTCCACATCTGTGGAATGAGGGATGGATAGATGGCCTCCACGAGCCTTCCCATTGGGCCCTGACACTCTCTCCTTCCTTTCCTCGTGCACTTCACAGCTGAGGGAGTGGAACTCTGGGGACACTCCTGAAACCTTGCCCTAAATCCAGGAAGCAGAGGCCAGCCACCCTCCCCTTGTCCTCCCCTCTGAGAGCAGCCATGGCGCTGAGCGATGTGGATGTGCAAAAGCAGATTAAGCACATGATGGCTTTCATTGAGCAGGAAGCCAATGAGAAGGCAGAAGAAATAGATGCCAAGGCCGAGGAAGAGTTCAACATCGAGAAAGGTCGCCTTGTGCAGACCCAAAGACTGAAGATTATGGAGTATTATGAGAAGAAGGAAAAGCAGATAGAGCAGCAGAAGAAGATCCAGTTGTCCACTGTGAGGAATCAGGCAAGGCTCAAAGTCCTGAGAGGCCGGGACAGCCTCATCTCAGATTTGCTGAGTGAGGCCAAGCAGAGACTCTGCAGGCTCATGGCCGACCCTGAGGTCTACCAGGAGCTGATGGATAAACTAGTGCTCCAGGGCCTGCTGCGCCTGCTGGAGCCCCAGGTGATCGTGCGCTGCCGGCCACAGGACCTCCTTGTGGCAGAGGCTGCCGTGCAAAAAGCCATCCCTAAGTACAAGACGGCCTCCCAAAAAGACGTGGAGGTCCAAGTGGATCAAGAGGTGCACCTGCCAGAGCACACAGCGGGGGGCGTGGAGATCTACAGTGCAGATCAGAGAATAAAGATTTCCAATACCCTGGAAAGTCGACTGGATCTCTCAGCTCAGCAAAGGATGCCAGAAATACGAAGGGCCTTGTTTGGAGCAAATCCCAACAGGAAATATTTTATATAAGGCTCTGGGAAGTGGAGCTCCTGTGGAATGAAGTTAACCCAGCAAAGGAAACTAGTAATGCGTGCCTCTCACTCTGATGCTCTGCTACTGGTCTATCTGCTTTCATGAGACACTCTTTGCACAAAGGCATTATAAAGTGTTAACTTTGGAATAAAGCCCAAATTAATGCTCAGAAACCTAATTCCAGTCCATCCAGCCAGCCATGAGTTTCTGGCAAGTTCTGCAGTGTGGCGTGAGGGAAGTAAAGACGTTAGATGTGGATGGGGCTCTCAGTCTGTGGGTCTGAGTGTTCCATGTTCCTTTCATGTGATGTAAGGTGTGCTTCCCTTCTCTTGTTTCAGATTCTGCACCTGCACTTACATTATTTAGTGAGGTTGGAGGCTTCCTCACATGCAGGGCAGGCTGTGTGGGCTCCGTGGGCTTCGTGGGCATAGGTCCAGTGTGGTTGCACACGGCTCCATGCTGGGAAGGGATGGGTGCTTGGGGTTGATGCTCTGTGGTCACCATCTTGAAAGTCTTAATTCTGAGCTTTGAATTTGGGTTTGTGAGTGAAGGTCAGTGGGGTAATGGAGCACGGGCTTGGCTCCCACAGGGTCCTGATGCCCGGCACCTCCCCACCTCTCTGGGATGGGTCCACTGCTGCCACTTCTCAGCCCCCCGCTGCCCCGTGGCCCAGCCTCTCATCCCCCATCCAGGGAGCACTGCTGTCCTTTGCCCCCAGCAGGACCTGGGTGTGGATGCAGGAGAGTCCGGGTTGTAGCTGGAGCTCTGCAATGTTTTGGGGCCAGCACAGTGGTGGCCATCCCGACACAATCAGTGGGCAACTGGGTAGGGGCAACTTTTGCCCGTCAGTACTGAGCACATCTCAGTTTAAAGACCCTGGAGGTCTCCTATCTGCCACAGGCTGGGCAGCAGCCTTCTGGAGGGGTGTGTGTGTGCCAGATTTCCCTGACTCCGGAGGACACAGTGCCTAGGTTGGAGGCTGGTGGGAAGAGGAACCCAGCAGTCATCAGGCTCAAGTCTCAGGCTAGAGAGGAGGGTAGGGTGGGCTTGCGGCTTGGGTGCCTCTGAGGATCTGCACTTGTTCTCAGACCACTCAGTGCCTGGGGGGACTTGTGTGCATCTCTTCCAGCCAGCTTGAGGCACTGTCAGGGAGAACCCAAGAAATATAAGTTGTGTAATTTCCACTACTCTGCAAAGAGGCATTGCACAATGTAAAGAGGAATGACAAAATTTATGCTAATAATTTAAAATTTTAATTTTTCTTTACTTAGACATTAAATAGCAAACACCATGACAAGTTGGAAGAGAGATCACAGAAGAAAGGAAAAAGATTTATATGTTAGTGCTTTTAACGGCACTGTTTTCCTCCTTTTTTAACAAAGGACCCCACATTTTCCTTTTGCACTGGGACTTGCAAACTATGCAGCCCGTTCTGCATGAGTGTGCTCTATTTATTAAAATAATTTTTTTTTGAAGAAAAGAAATCATAAACAGCTCTTCCCAAGGGCAAAGGTTGGTCCATGTGGTCGGGACTGAGGTTGCAAGGAACAGAAAGCCATGGAGCTCAAGCGTAAAGTAGGGCACAGGCTATTGGTAAACGAGGCTGTCGCGCAGAACCTGGGGCAGGAGAGGGCTGGAATTGGGAATGAGAAAGCCCGCTGAAGTCCTCTCTATGGCCACTTCATTTCCTTTCAGGAGTGACTTTCTCTGGCATCCAGTTTAAATGGTGAAGTATGCATGCCCCACGATTCCAAAGGTTACATGTCGTTCCAGAAGCAAGCTTGCTTCTCTTGGAGACGGTTCTCCTTTTCTAAGAGGGAATCCATTTGGCCCAGTTTGGGTCAGATGACCACCCATGATCCAGTTGCTATCTGAGGGGAGTCCCAGAGAAAGAGGGGGTCTTTGTCAGCTGGACAGACTCCCCGTTGGGTGCCTTTTATATGGGCCCTTTTGAGTTGTGAATCCAGTCACTCAATAAACATCTTCTGAATGCCAATAATGAGTTAGGCACTGTGCTAGGAGCTGGGCTGCAAAGAAGAACACGATCTGGTCCTGTCCTTTAACTAGTTATAGAATATAAACACGTTATTTCAATACAGCAGGGCAAAGGTATACGAAGATACTGGGAAAATAGTGACAAGAAGAGAAGGTTACATGAGTCTTCCTTATGGAAGGGCTGGTGGCAATTGAGCTGGGGAAACACTGCAGGCAAAGGGAAGGCATGTGCAAAGGGGGTGTGAAGAAGCAAGATCTGTCAGAGGAGCTGTACCATCATTCACCCGATGGAATGTGAGGGGTGAGTGGGAGGTGACCGGAGAGGAGGCTAGAAAATGGTGGAGTCTGGTTACCTGGTCCTTGTGTGCCATGCTCAGAGTTAGGGCTTCACCTGAGGGATGGCTGATGAAGGACTTAAAGTAAGAGTGAAATGACGAGAGCTGGACTTTAAAAGATGACCCCAGTGTGCGGAGGTCATATTAGAGAAGGGCGAGACTAGAGGCAGGACGCCTGTTGGGAGGCTATTTTTCAGCCCAAGTGAGAGATGATAAATAATGTACCCAGCTCGTTTGTGAGGTGGCTCACATGCACTGACACTAGACTGGGAGAGATTTGAACCAGTGACCTATGTCCTGTCTCCTCTCTCTCCCCCTTCTCTGCCCCCCCCCCAATAAATTCTTTCACTTGCCCAGGCTTAAGGTTTTGCATCACAGTTTCACATCAGCTTACAATTTTTATCTTTTAAAAGTCCCCTTACTCTTGCAGCTTCTGGGAACATCTGGAACTACTTCTGGGGACTCAACCTATTTCCTGCTATAACCCAGGAATGTCTGAACATCCTTGGCCTACCCCTGCTCTGTTATTGGGGATCCCCAACATTAATTCATCTCCAAAAAAAAGTTAATAGCCATGTGGATTTTATGGAAGGTTTTGTGGGAAGTTGAGGAGAGTTTCCCCCTAAGTCCTTTAAACACTTCTATGTTTTCCCAAATTTCTCTCTCCTGTAGCTCCCACATACTGTCTCTTTCTCTCCGACCTTCTCCTCTTCAGCTTCTCAGCCCTGTGGGTTCCGGTTTTCTCTCTCACAGTATCCCCTTGGGCAAAACAAAATCCCACCCCGTGGTTAGTCAAACCCTGACCCCACAGTCCCTGGGGCAGGACTCCGAGCCCGGCCTCAAGGCCGAGACTTCTAGCTTAGGACTCCTCACGCACTGCCTTTATTTACTGTTAGCTACTTTATCTACTGTCTCTTCTTCCTAGACACGTGTCCAGCTCTTTATTCCTTGCGTCGCCTGCTGCCGTACTATTTTAGTGCCTGACACTGGGTGTGCACTTAAAAGGCTCTGAACAAGCACTTATCGCCATCACATTCTTCTTTCCGGTCTGGCTCCGACTTCGGGTCAAGGACATCAGACTCTCCTCTTCTGGGCCATAGATTGGGCCAGTAGAAGGGGGCAAGGATGTGAGATGGGGATCCAAGGAAGGCTGTCTGCTCTGTATTCCAGGGATCTCACTTGACCAGAAAAGCTGTCTCCCCTGCTCGTGGAGGTGGCTTGGGAGGAAGGAGCCTGAAGGCAAGTAGGAGTGAGCCCCTGCCTCTCTTCAGTCCCCGTGATGGACCACCTCCTGGGTTTGCCTGGAGGTTTATTGCATCCCTTCCCTCCTGGGGAACAAATGGGGGGGGGGGG
>JAQZBX010054504.1:0-18640 GCA_029593785.1 Cabassous unicinctus
TGGCAAATAGGACCTGCCAAATGGGTGTTAATTTCATGAAGCTGTGTGCATTGCCTATGCTTCCCAGACATTTCCAGAGCCCTTTGAGAACCCTTGTTTTAGGCTCTGTTTACTGTGGCTGTTGGTCAAAGCTGTCTGAGACCTGCTTAAGTGAAACTTCTGGAATGACTTCCTGTTCCACTTTGAATACAATTAGTCAAAAAAACTCTTTTTTTATTTTTTTCCCTTTTGATCAAGGTCTTTTTCAAATGCTTCCCAGGTTAGCATTTGGCGATAATCTATCATTGCTAAAGTTGCTCATTCCACGAAGTCCCTTCCCATATCAGGAGGCACATAGCCTGTCTATTTGCTGTGTTTAGCTTAAAAAGAGGCCATATTTGAGTAACAAGCAAGTTCAAGAGTTAACTCTTAAGTTTTGATTAGAATGAATGATGTACCATTTTATAGATCCTGAAAGAACATTCTTATATTGCATTTTTATCTAAAATTCTCAACCACCCCAGAATTCATTGAGTTATACAGTTGACCATCTTATCCTCTTGCTTTCCTTCTAGCTTCACAGACAGGCCAAAATTTACCCCTTTCAACCACATTTACAGTCACCTTTCAGCACGGTTAATTACACTAATATCTCCACACCACCAATTCCATCCATTTCCAAACTTGTAGCAACAAACCAAATAATAAATTCTGTAGATTAAGCATCAGCTCACCCATGTCTACTCCCCTTCCATCACCTACTGTCCAGAATCTATCTCCATACCTATGCTCAATATTTTTAGTTTATATCAATGAGATTATGCAATGTTTATCCTTTTGTGTTGGATTATTTCACTCAACATAAATTCTGGCAGGTTCATCTATGTTGTTTCATGTCTCATTCCTTCTTACAGCAGACTAATATTCCATCATATGAATATACTATATTTTTATCCTTTCATCTGTTGATGGACACCTGAGTTATTTCCATATTTTGGAAATTGTGAATAATGTCCTTAGTGAACATTGGTGTGCATATATCTCTGCATCCCTGTTTCCAATTCTTATGGGAATACACCTAATAGTGGGTTTGCCAGATCATATGGCAATCCTATAATTAGCTTCTTGAGGAACAGTCAAATAATTCCCAAAAATGGCTGCTCCATTCTACATTCCTGCTATCAGTGAACGCATGTTCCTACTTCACCATATTCTTTTCAACATTTACAGTTTACTGTTTGTTTGTTTTTTAATATCAGCCATTTAGGTGTGAAATGATATCCCATTGTACTTATTGAATTGTATTTCCCTTATAGTTAGTGATGTTGAGTATCTTTTCATATATGATTTAGTCATATGTATTTCCTCTTTGCAAAAATGTGTGTTCAAGTAACTTGCTCAATTTATAAATGAGTTGTCTTTTTATTATTGAGTTGTAATAATAAAACATCTTTATATATGTTTAATATTTTGCCCTTATTGGATATCTGGTTCCCAACTATTCATCTCCCATTGAGTAGGCTGCCTTTTCACTTGGCTGACAAATTCCTTTGAAGCACAAAAGTTTTTAATTTTGAGGAGATCCCATTTATCTATATTTTCTTTCACTGCATGCATTTTAGGTGTAAAGTTCATGAAAATATTTCTACCAAAAAGTCATTCACTATCTTCTAAGATCTTTAAGTTCCTGGCTCTTATATTTAGGTCTTAAATCCATCTTGAGTTAATTTCTATGTAAGGCATGAGATAGGAATTCTCTTTCATTCTTTTGATATGGATATCCAGTTCTCCCAGCAGCATTTGTTTAAAGACCTTTGTGTCCTAGTTCAGTGGACTTGACATCCTTGTCAAATATCACTTTCTTGTAGATGTGATGATCTATTTACGAACACTCAATTCAGCTCCATTGGAAAATATATCTATCCCTGTGCCAATATCATAAAGTTTGGAGCATTTGTATTATGCTTTAAAGTCAGGTAGCATGAGTCCTCCAACTTCAATTTACTTTTTAAGTTGTTTTTGTATATTTGGAGACTTCTACCATTCCAAATAAATTTGATAATTGCCTCTTCTATTTCTGTAAATATGCTTTTATAATTTTTATTAGGATTGTGTTGAATCTGGAAATAACTTAAGTAGAATTGGCATCATGATTATATTTAGTTTTCCAATCTATGTACATGGAATATCCTTCCATTAATTTAAGATTTATTGGATTACTTTTAGAAATATTTTGTAGTTTTCAGTGCATAAAATCTTTGTATCTTTTGTTAAGGTTATTCCTAGGTATTTGATTCTTTTTGTTGCTATTGTAAATGGGTTTTTTATTTCTTTCTCAAATCACTCATAGTTAGTATAATGAAACAGTGTTGATTTTTGCATGATTATCTTCTAACCTGCCACTTTACTGAAGTTGTTTATCAGCTCTAATACTTGTTGTAGTTTTTAAAAAGACTTTCTGTATATAGGATCAGGTCATCTACAAAGAATGAAAATTTTACATTTTCCTTTCCAATTTGGATGTCTTTTATTCTTTTATTTGTTTTTCTTGCCAAACTGTTCTAGCAAGAAATTCTAACATAATTCCAAATAGGTGTGGTAACAAAGTACATTCTTGTCTTCTGCAGGTCATAGAGGGGAAGCATTTAGCCTTTCACCATTGAATATGATATTAGCAGAGGTTTTTCATATATGTCCTTTATCATGTCAAGAAAGTTTCCTTCTGCTTGTATCTTTTGAAATGTTTTTATCAAGACAGAATTCACAATTATGTCAAATGCCTTTTCTGTGACAGTAGAGATCATCATGCAATTTTTTTCATTAGATTTATTAATGTGGTGTATTACATTAATTGATTTTGAAATATTGAACCATCCTTGAAAACCTGGTATAAAACTCACTTGATCATGGTGTCCAATTCATTTGATTTGGAAGTGTGCTGTTGAGGATTTCTGCATCTAAGTTCATTAGAGAGACTGTTGGTAAATTTCTTTAATTGTAGTGTTATTATGTGATTTTGGCATCATATGATGAGTTAGGTAAAGTCTTCTCCTCTTTCATTTTTGAAGAGTTTGAACAAGACTCATGTTAGTACTTTTTGTAAAGTTTGGTAGAATTTATCAGAGTATTCATCTGGCCCTGTGCTTTACATGGTTGGAATTTTTTCATTTTTTGTTTTTTAAATGTCTTAAAACTTTATTGAAGAAGATTTTGATTACATAAATGTTATATAAGCTATAGGAGATTCTTATATGTCCCAACTCCTCCCCTCCCACACTTTCCCAAATTAACAACATCTTTCATTATTGTGGTATATATGTTACAACTGATGAACACTTATTGAAGCATTGTTACTAACCATGGACTATAGTTTGCATTATACTTTACACTTTGCCCTGCAAAATTTTGTAGATTATGACAAAATATATAATGGCCTGTGTCCATCATTGCAGTGCCACACAGGGCAATTCCAATGTACTGAAAATGTCCCCATATTACACATCTTCTGCCCTTTCCCTCCCCTTAGAACTTCTAGGGGCTACTGCTTTTATAATAATGATGAAACATTTTCCTTTGCTAGAAAAATAGTAATTTTTATAATAGAATAATAATAAGTCTACTTTAGTCCATTGTTCATTCACCAATATTGAAGATTTGGAAAAGGTGATGACAACTCTGTTTCTAATTGAGATGGTGCTGAGATTTAATGGGGTAGATGGGTGAAACTATCTTGTTTGCAGTTGCATAAACTCTCTGTTCCTTGGAATGGGCATTGTCCATCATCATCTCCTTGTTAGCTTACCTGGGAGAGTCAATTGAACTGGAACATAAGTGTTGCAACTCTGCTGACATTCAGGACCCAAGTTTCACATGAATGGACCAAGGATTATAGTCTCTGGGACATGTATTTAACACATATACTTCTAATTACAAGTTCAAATAAAAGTGGCACAGGAGAAATGTGTAGGCAACTTATAAATGATTCTAACTCTTTTAGACTGGGGAACATAAATTCTAAAATAAGGCTTATTGACAGGGTGCCAAATTCTTGAATATGTTTGAACCACTTATAGTGTCTGGATGCCTCTAGACTCTTTAGGAGCCCCACTGTTTGAGTAACTCTTTATTGTGACAGTCAATGAGATCCTGCTGAGACATGAATGGACATAATCTCTGGAATGACCTCCCAATTCACTTTAAAATCCCTTAACCATAAAAACTCACTTTTATTTAATATTTCCCCTTTTGGTTTAGGTCTTTAGCCAGATGCATTACTAGTTGGTGTTTGGTAATAATCCCTCAGTGCCAGGGAGGCTCATCCCCAGGAGTCATGCCCCATGCCAAGGGGAAGATAGTGTGTTTATATGATAAGTTTGGATTAGACAGAGGCTACATTTGATCAACAAGGAGATTTTCAGGAGGTAAGCCTTTGGCAATATATAATACTAGGCTAAGTTTCAATTTCACATGAAAAGGTTCATAAGTACAATCAACAATATCAAAGACTTGGTGAAATGGTCTCTTTTCCTTCATTAGGCACTGATCCTGTACTTGGGAAATTCTTGCTGTCCTATTAGATGATGGAGCAGAACTCCCTAGGATTGGACTTCAATATTCTTTTGGTTATTTGTGGGTCTCCAACAACTGAGACAATGCCCCATGAATGCTTGCATATATACATATATCTTAGAGGCATGCCCCAAGTCCAACTCTCCCCATACACCACCCCATCACTGACACCTTGCTTATGTGATCCTTCCCTGCCACTCTTTTGATCCTTCTGTGATTCAAAGCTTCTCAAAAAATGAAGCCAACAAAATAACCAAATAAAATTAATTAGAAAACTAAATAATAGTTTTAAAATAAATAAAAAAAGAAATAAAACACTTAAATAAAAATTACACATTATATCTTTCATCATTTTAAGACATTGACCTCAATGTCTTTTTAAAAAATTTTATCTTCAAGGAAGCCTTAGGTTACCCAAAAGTCACATAAAAAATATAGGGGATTCCTATATACCCAAAACCATATCCCTTTCCCCCTCTTCCTTATTATAACAGTTTATATACAGATGATACATTTGTTACAGTTGATGCAAAATATTATAGCATTATTACTAACAATGGCCAATGGTTTACATTAAGGTTTTCATTTTCAACCGTACACTTTCACAGGTTTTCACAAAATTTAAAGTGTCCTTTGTCCATTATTCCAATATCAGTCACAATAATTTGAATGTTCAACAAATGGCCTATCTTCCATCTGTTCCAATCTTCCCTTCCCCTCCGCTTGTAATGTATGGTAATCACCATTTGAATTTTTGAAGAATAAGAGTCATGTTTACTTACAATAATATTGAGGGCTTGACACACTAGTCTGTTTTCTTTTACTGGCACTGCCTATGTTCTTGAGTGATTCTTTTATTTCCAATTGAGAACATAGCAGGATGCCACATGATGGGAGTTTAATATTTTCTTGTTTATTGTGTGTATATCCACCCGCTGAGATAAAAAACTATAACTAGGTGAACACTTACATATTCTATACAAGTATTTCTCAGGTGCACCAATCCCATATATCCCCTAACCCTGACTCCCTATACTAGTAACCCTCCCCTGCCATATTTGCCAAAAGAACATTCTCAATATTGTAGTTTTAACCACAGATCTGCAAACCACAATTGTTCACATGCTCCTTCTCCAACCCTACCCCCAGTTCAATGGATAGTCCTACCCAACCTCAACACTGTACTCCCACTCACAGGCAAGCACTTCCAAATCCAATCACATCACTGCACCACTCTGATGCATATCCACTGCCCAACCATACCCTATGAACTTAACATAGATTTTGCTCCTATGGGCATCAGATCATCACCTTCTACTTCCCTTATTTCTCCTGATAATCTATCTTCCAGACACAAGGTCTGTGGGTCTGCTCATTTGTTTAAGTCATATCAGGGTGCTCATGTAATTGTCTTTCAGTGCCTGGCTTACTTTATTCAATATAAGGTCTTCAAGATTATCCATGTTTTCCTGTGTGCTAATTCTGCATTCTTTCTATGGCTGAGTAATATTCCATTGTATGTATATACCATAGTTTGCTTATCCATTCTTCTGTTGATGGACATTTGGGTTGCTTCCAACTTTTGGCAAGAGTGAATAATGCTACTATGAACATTGTTGAGGATATATATGTTTGAGTGCCTGCTTTCAATTCTTCTAGGTATATAACCATAATTAGGATTGCTGGATCATATAGTAGTTCTATAGTTATCTTTCTGAAGAGCCTACAAACTGTCATTCATAATTGCTGCACCATTCTACATTCCCAACTGCAGTGCTTAAGTGTTCCCTTTCCTCCACAACCTCTCCAACAGTTGTAGTCCTCTGTGTTTTTAAAAGCCACTAGTCTAATGGGTTTAAGATGATATCTCATTCTAGTTTTGATTTGCATTTCCCTAATAACTGTGGATGCTGAGCATCTTTTCATGTACTTTATACCTATTGTATTTCTTCTTTGGAGAAGTTTCTTTTCAAATCTCTTGTCCATTTTTCAAGTGGGTTGCCTGTCTTTTTGTTAACATGCAGGATTTCTTTTTATATACTGGATATTAAGTCCCTATATTAGTCAGCCAAAGGGGTGCTGATGCAAAATACCAAAAATCTGTTGGCTTTTATAACAGGTATTTCTTTGGGGTAGAAGCTTGCAATTACCATGTCATAAAGCTTAAGTTACTTCCCTCGCCAAAGTCTGTTGCCATGTTTTGGAGCAAGATGACTGCCAACATCTGCCAAGAGGTCAGGCTTCCTGGGTCCTCTCTTCCAGGGGCTTGTTTCTGTCCAGGCTCAGCTGCCCTGCTCTCTCCACAAGGCCAGCTATAGACTATCAGGCAACTGGCTCTGTCTTTTTTCCCAGGGCTCAATTCCCTCTGGGCTCAGCTTCTCTGCTCCTCTGTGTGCTTACTTTCCAGGCTACGGCTCAAAATTCCAACTTTTTGCCATGTAGTTTTTTCTGTGACATCCTCCTGATGTGGCCCAATCAAAGCCTTAATCAAAATTTAAACACCCCAGGTACAGACCAGTTTGCAAATATAATCCAATATCTATTTTTGTAATTTATAAACAATGCCACTGTTACAGACCCTATCAGATTGATGGCTACCAAATAATTTCTCCCATTCTATTGGCTGTCATTTTACTTTCTTGACAAACTCCTTTGAAGCACAAACATGTTTAATTTTGAAGTGGTATTTATCAATTTTTTCTTTCATTGCTCATGTTTTGGGTGTAAAATTTATGGTACCATTTCCTACTACAAGATCTTGGAGATGCTTCCTTACATTATCTTTTAGGAACTTTGTGATCTTCACTCAAATTTAAATCTTTGATCCATATTGAGTTAATTTTTGTACCAGGTATGAGATGGTGATCCTCTCTCATTCTTTTAGGAAGGATTTCCTGTTTTCCAGGCACCAATGATTGAAGAGGCCATTCTTTCCCAGTTGAGTGGGTTTTGTGGTTTTTTTTGAGTAACAGTTGGCCATATATGCAAGGATCTATATCAGAACAGTCAGTTCTTTTCCATTGGCCAGTATGACTATCCTTATACATATACCATGCAGTTTTGACCTTTGAAGCTTTGTAATATGTTTTAAAATTAGCTAGTGTGTTCCTTCAATTGTGTTTCTCTTGTTTAATATGTCTTTGACTATCAAGGCTCTTTGCCCTTCCAAATAAATTTCATAACTAGCTTTTCCAATTCAGAAAAAAAATATTTTATTGAGATTTTGTTAAATCCATACATCAATTCTGGTAGGACATCTATCTTAATGATGCGTAGTATTCCAATCCATGAACAGGAAAATTCTTCCATTTATCTAAGTCTTCTTGGATTTCTTTTAACAATGTGTGCAGTTTTCTGCATACAAGTCCTTTATTCCTTTAGTTAAGTTTGTTTCTAGTTATTTGATTCTTCCAGTTACTATTATAAATGGAATTTTTTCATGATTTCTTTCTAAAATTGCTCAATAGTGCTGTACAGAAATGCTACAGGTTTTTGCATTCTGATCTTATATCCTGCCACTTTGCTGAACTCATTTATCAGCTCTAATGGGTTTATTGTAGGTTTCACAGCACTTTCTATGTATACAATCATGACATCTGCAAATAGTAAAATTTTTAACTCTTCCTTTTCAACTAGAAGCCTTTTATATCTTTTTTCCTTGGTAAGTGCTCAAGCAAGTACTTCTAACTCAGTGTTAAATTAGAGAGCTGACAGTAGGCATCCTGGACTTGTTCCAGTTTTTAGAGGGAAAACATTTAGCATTTCACCATTGAATATGATGTTAGCTGTGAGTAATTTCAGATATAACCTTTATCATGTTGAGGAAATTCCCTTCTATTCCTGCCTTTTAAAGTTTTGGTTTCTTTTTTTAAATCAGGAAAGAGTGCTGGTTTTTGTCAAATGCTTTTTCTACCTCAACAGAGTTGATCAAGTGATATCTAAAAATCTGTTAATGTGGTGTATTAAATTGATTGATTTTCTTATGTTGAATCATTCTTACATATGAGGGATGAAACTCACCTGGTCATGGTAAATAATATATTTGATGTTTTGAATATGTTTAGCATGAATTTTGTTGAGGACTTTAGCATCCAGTTTCAATAAAGATTGGTCTAGTTTTCCTTTCTTATGGCATGTTTATTTAGCTTTGGTATTAGGGTGATGTTGGCATCATATAATGAGTTAGGAAATGTTTCCCCCACTTCTAATTTTTGAAGACTATAAACAGGATTGATGTTAGTTCTTTCCAGAATGAATGGTAGAATTCACCTGTGAAGCCATCTGGTCCTGTGCACTACTTAATTGGAAGATTTTTTATAACTAAATCAATCTTGTTACTTGTGATTGGTCTGTTGAATTCATCAATGTATTCTTTCTTCAAGGTAAGCTGCTTGTGATTTTTTAGAAATTTGTTCATTTCATCTAAGTTATCCATCTTGTTGAAATACAATTTTTCAAAATATCCTCTTATTTCTGTGGGATCAGTCATTATATCCTCTTCCTCATTTGTTATTTTAAGCATTTGCATTTTCTTTCTTTTTTTTCTTTGTTAGTCTAACTAAAGCTTTGTCAATTTAATTAATCTTCTCAACACACCAGCGTTTGGTTTTGTTAATTTTTTCTAGTGCTTTCTTATTTTCAACTTCATTTAGTTCTGCTCTAATCTTTGTTATTTCCTTCTTTCTATTTCGTTTGGGATTAGTTTGTTATTCTTTTTTGAATTCCTCCAGGTGTACAGTTAGGTCTTTGATTTTAGCTCTTTCTTCTTTCTTAAGAGAGGCAGTTATGATATGAATTTCTTTCAGCACTACATTTGCTGCATCCAATGGGTTTTGATACATTTTGTTTGTCATTTTCATTTATTTCAAGGTTATTAATGATTTCTTTTACTATTTCCTTTTTGACCCACTGATTAACTAAGAGTGTGGTCTTTAACTTCCATATCTTTGTATTTAATCTGGTTCTCTGCCACTTACTGATTTCCAGCTTCATTTCATTGTGGTAGAAGAATAGCTTTGTATAGTTTTAATCTTTCTGAATTAATTAATAGCTGTTCTGTGGCCTAGAGTGTCTTTTATCCTGGAGAATGATCCATTTGTACTTGAGAAGAATGTATATCCCACTCTATTTCGGTATAATGTTCTTTTATAACTATTACATCAAATACACCCTTTAACATATTATTCATGGTCTCTGTTTCTTTGTTGACCCTCTGTTGAGATGGTTTATCTAATAGTAAAAACGGTGTATTAAAATTCCTCACTATAATTGTAGTCATCTATCTCTCCACTAAGTTCTCCTGTGTTTGCCTCATGTATTTTGAGGTGCCTTGGTTAGGTGCAGAAATGTTTATGATTTCTTTCTTCTTGATATAGTTTCTCTTTTGTTAATATATAGTGTCCTTCTTTGTCTCTTAAGGTAGTTTTACATTTAAACACCATTTTGTCTGATATTAGTATAGCTATACCCATCCTTTTTTGGTTATTGTTTGCAAGTAAAATTACTTTCCAACCACTCACTTGCTACCTGTTTGTGTCCCTGGGTCCAAGTTGAGTTTCTTGTAGACAATATGTAGATGGATCATATTTCCTTATCCATTCTGCCAATCTGTGTATCTTGATTGGAGAGCTTAATCTGTTAACATTCAATATTTTTACTTTCAAGCCTTTACTTACAATAGCCATATTTTCTTTAGGTTTATATATGTCATATGTTGTTTTATTTTGCTTTTAATCTTTTTAGTTATTTTTACCAATAACTTTCCTTCATACACTATCCTCCAACCCTTTATTTCTTGTTTTTTTTTTCCCCTTTCAACCTGCAGAATTCTTGTAGTATTTCTTAAAGAACAGGTTTTTTGTTGACACACTCTTAATTTGTTTATCTGTGAATACTTTGAATTCTCCCTCATTTGGTATCCAGAAAAGCCTGCTTTACTGGATACAGAATCCCTGACTGACAGTTTTATTTTTCTTTTAACATCTTAATTATGTCACACTACTGCCTTCTTCCTCTATGATTTCAGATAAGAAATGTAAATCTAATTATGTCAAGCTTCCCTTGTATGTGATCGACCTCTTTTCTCTTGTTGTTTTCAGCGTTATCTCTTTGCCTTGAGCATTAGACTTAATGCTTTATTAGATTTAATAATGTGTCTTGCATCAAGTCTATTAAGGCTTATGCAGTTTGGGGGGTGTGCTTCACTTTCTGACATTAAGTCCATGTCACTTAAAAGAGTAGGGAAATTTTCAGCCATTATTTCTTCCAACACTCCTTCTGACCCTTTCCCTTCTCTTCTCCATCTGGGATGGCCATAATGTAAATGTTTGTGCCTTTTGTGTTGTCATTCAAATCCTTGAGTCCATGTCGGACTTTTTCTATCTTTTAATATATGTTATACTATCTATCTGATTTCATAATTTCTCTCTTGAAAATCACTGATTTTTTTCCTCTACCTATTAATATCTGCCTTTAGGGGCTTCCAGAATATTTTTTATTTCTTGCATTGTGCAATTCATCACCAACAGATCCTTTATTGGATCCTTTATCTCATCCTTCACTTCATCAAGTTGTTTCATGATATTTGTTTAGACATCCTTTATTAGTCGTTCCACATTCTGCATCTCCTCCTATTTTTTAGTTTGTTTTTCAGAGTAGACAATGTCTTCCTGTTTCTTAGTATGGCTTGATTTTTTTATTTTGGATCTGTTTACCTTGATGAACTTATTTGGTTGGCTAGCTTCTCTGTCTAGTCTGGGTTTTTTTTTGTTGTTTTGTGTATGTGTGTGGTAAGTTTCTCTTTTGACCATTGGATCATCTTATTCTATATCCTTGCAGTTGTCTGTGTTCCCTTGAAAAAATATTAAAAACAGAGAAAAAGAAAATGACAAGAAGAGAAATCATATTAATAATATTAATAAAAGGCAGAAGAGAAACTGTACAAGAGCTAAGAAAATAAGTAAGAAGAGTAAGAATATAAAAGGTGAAATAGAACAAATGAAACAAGAAAGAAAATAGAGAAAAATGGAATGAATTAAAAGTCTGGAATGATGAGAAGAGAAGAAAAGAGAAAAAGAGAGAAAAAGAAAAACTCAAGACCAAACAATAAGAGGTGGAATGAAAGAAAAGCAGCAGAAAATAGGAGAGTGAAAAATGAAGGAAAGAAAAAAAAAATAAAGTACGTAGAAATGATAAGAAAAAGAAAAAAGGAAACAAATTAGGCTAAAATTCAAAAAACAATGAACAAAATATCAGCAACAAAAAACAACCCTTGATATCCCTCTTAGGCCCTTAGGGATCTTCCAAACTACTGGTGCTCATCAGATAATCACCCTGTAGCCTGCCTTGTTGGAAGGTTTTTGAAGACTGATTCAATCTCATTACTTGTGATTGTCTGTTGAAGTGTTCTATTTCTTCTTCCATCAGTGTAGGTTGCTTATGTGTCCCTTGAAATTCATTCATTTCATCTAGGTTGTTCTACTTGTTGGAATACAGTCTTTCATAGTATCCTCCTTTCATTACCTTTATTTCTGTGAGGCCAGTGGTGTTGTCCATTTTCTCATTTTTCATTTTATGTATATGCATCATCACTTTTTCTTCTTTGCTAGTGTAGTGAAGGGATTGTCAATTTTATTATACTTCTTTTAGTTTTTAGTTTTGTTAACTCTATTATTTGTATTCAATTTCATTTAATTCTGCTCTATTCTTTGTTCTTTCCCCCTTTCTGCTTTCTTTGGGATTAATTTCTGTTATTTATCTAATTCTTCCATATGTGTAGTTAGGTCTTTGATTTACCTCTCTCTTCTATTTTAAGGTGGGCATTTAGGCCTAGAAATTTTCCTCTCAGCACTGATATCACCAAATCCCAAAAGTTTTGATATGTTGTGTCCTCATTTTCCTTGACTTCAAAATATTTACTGATTTATCCTGCAATTTTTTTTTTGGCCCACAGATTATTTGAATGTGTTGTTTCAATGTTATGTATTTCTGAATTTTTTAGTTCTCTATCCATTATTGACTTCCAGCTTCATTGCATTATGGACAGAAATAGTGCTTTGTATAAATTCATTCTTACTAAATTTGTTGAGACTTGTTCTATTAACCAGTATTTGTTATACATGGCAGACAGGTCCATGAGCACTCAAGAAGGATGCAAATCTTGCTATTTTGGAGTGCAAAGTTCCGTATATACCCATCATGTCTAGTTCCTCTAATGTATTATTCAAGGTCTGTTTTTCTTTATTGAGATGTTCTGTCTATTGCTGAGAGTGGTGTATTGAAGTCATCTACCGTGATTGTGGAAGTGTATATTCCTCCTCATAATTATTCCAGTCTTTGTCTCATGTATTTTGGGGTACTGTGGTCAGGTGCATATGTATTTAAAATTGTCTTTTCTTTTTGGTATTATTTTCCCACCCAAATTTAAAGATAATAGATAAACTACAGGTAGCAGAGCTGTTATCCTGACTGATAACTCCAAGTTAAACAGCTTCTATTTTCATTTCTACATGTTACTAAAACATTCCTGTTTCCCTCAAGTTAGTGAAACATATATGATTTTTCTATTGAAGGGAAAATATGTATAAATCAAACACAAATTATGATATGAGAATATATTATTGACTTACTCAAACTTTATTTTGAAATCATTTAAATTAATTTTCTCTGGCCTTAAACATCAAATAGAGTTTTTCTTAATTTTTAAACATGGCTAAATTTCATGCACTTGCACTTTGTGGACTAATGGAGAACCTTTGTCCACCTCTTAACAGAACAGTTTCTCTGAGCCACTGTTATCATGCTTTCTTCCAGCCCTTGTTGCTCAGACAGAAATAACTGGGTAAAACATGAGGATAAGGAAGGTGTAGATGACAATCAAAACCCTTTGTTCTGTTAGTAATAGGAATGATCTCAGGAGTAGATAGTGGTATGCAAATGGCCCATAGTAGAAAGTCACAACTGTAAAGTAGGTGCAATATGTCTCTCATGCCTTATACTTCCCTTCCACTGACTGCATGCAGGGAAATCAAGGTGAATCCAGCCATAGACACATGACATAACAAGGAAAGGAAACATGGAGAAGAGGATATAATCACAAAAAATGTTTACTGACACTGAGGTTTCCATGAATGCCAAAGTTATCATGGCTGGTATATCATAGAAGAAATGATTCATGTCCCTGGACTGGGAATAAGGGAAATGGAGTACATATGCAATGTGTGCACAATTTTTTATAGAGCACAATATCCAAGATTCTGTGATCATCAGAACACACATTCTTTTGGTCATGCAAATACAATAGTGTCAAGGAAAGGAAATAAGCACAAAATGATCATAGGCCATTTATATCAAGACCAGAGCTTCAGCAAATGCTAAAGTCAAGAAGAAAAAATTCTCAACCCCACACTCAATGAAGGAGATAGACTTGTTTTCAAACAGATAACTGGAAGGCATTTTGGGAACAATGGTGGAGATACAACCAGTGAGAGCTGAGTAAGTAAGAAATAAATGGATTATAGAGATGGGTGTCCAAGAGGATGAGGAAGAGCATGGAGAGCTTTCCAATCAGAGCAATTAGGAAAACGTGAATGATTAAAGTGAAGAGGAACAGGCCAATTGTTGTTGGTGGAAACAATCCCAATAAGAAGAAATCAGTTAATGCTGGAATGTAACACCCCATGGTCTATTTATTGTTTTATCCTTTAAGAAGGGACAAGTATATCCAAGGCAACTAAAGAAGAGTGAATTGTTTACTTATTTTTAAAAATTTATGTTATTAATTCAACTGCAGATTTTTGAAGAAAGTATACAACTCATTTAACTGAATAATCAAATATATCTAATTTGAATAGGAAACATCATTCCATTAAAAAGAGATATGAGGAAATTTGACAAACATTTAATTCCAAAATATTTTGTAACCAAGAAATAATAATATAAGATATATATTAGCAAATTAAGAGTATATGGATGTTTCTCTGCCCTTCATAAATTCTTACGTTAAGAAGGGCAAACCTACTTAAATATCATGTGTAAAAGTTGCATATGAATTCCAATTAATAAATGACTGATCCAATATATGAATAAGTTTAGATATATAAAGAGAATTATTTTTTTCATATAAAGGATTTTAATATTTGCTCATCCCCTACCCATACATGACTCCAACACTTTGTCTGATGTTGAGAAGACAGACAAACTTCTTGAAATCACTCTACCAAAAATGACATCCTAAAAACTCACTTATCAATATTTATTCTTGGCTAAGAAATGTACAAGCTTTTCTTGCATATTATTATCAAATACAAATTCACACTCAATTTTAGATTCCTCCATTATTTGTTCTTTTTAACATCATTATTCAGTTTCAATACCCTACTATTGATAGAACAGAATTTTCACCAGTTCCACTCTAAGGCACATGTACTGCATCACTCATGACTCAACACAGGCATCACAAAATATGAGGACAGACATTTTAATATTTTATGGTCCCTTTTCTTACATATTTCTATTTGTGTGTATATGTATTTGCCTGTGTCTGTGTGCAAAAATATATTTTTAAAGTTTGTGGTAGAAGTAAAAGTGTTAGTGTAATCATAAATATTTTTCACCCCTATATCTGAAAGCACAACTAAAATCAAGGAAATGGGATAAAATATTTCTTAATTAATTTCTCAACAGAAGTATAAGAACAAGAAAGGAAGAATGCTTGCATCATATACTACAGTACATTTTGATAATTTATTTGCATCGAGGAGGGGATATTCAATTAGGGGTAAGAAAATCTAACATCCTAAGAATTTGTGAGGGTGTGGGAATATTTGCTTTGTAGGAATTTCTAACAGTACATCATCTTTGACATCAACCATCCTGGTTTTTCCAGTATTAATTGGGTTTCTAGTATATTAGGCTTTCAATTTAAAAAATGTTAAAGTTCTAAGCAAACTGGGATGAACCATTCATTCTATTACTAAAATATTTTTCTTGATACAGTGATTAGAAGACTTTTGAGGAAGCCTCCACCATGAAAGAGAGAAATCCAAATACATTCACACAAGAAAAGTTGAGAAGAAAAAGAAAATGTAGAAATAAAAATATTTTATGGAAGGTGAAAGCAACATCTTCAGGGACACATAAAAGGATATTAAATCCACAAAACAATTATTATGTATTGCATAAAAGCAGCATCAGGGAACAAGATTGTGTTCTCAAAAATTAAAATATATCTAATATAAAGTATTTATTCAATGATTTGAAAAATTATATATATATGTGTGAATATATGCTTCTACATGAAATTAAAATGAAAAGATAATGAAAAATAAGGAAATATAGCAACATTTGAATATCAATAAACCAATACAGGATTTCAACAAGATGGTTAGGATATTTTCCAATCTATGTTAAAAAATGAAAAGATGAAATTGCCAAACTATTTCTCAAAACTGACAATATGAACCAACAATAAAATAGCATACAAATAATCTAACAGTATATATGAAAACTTATGTATTTTTTTTCTTGGAAATTCCAAATTACATCTTGAAAGCTTCCTCTTGAAAAATCTAAGTATCTGTTGTAAACTGAATATTATGAGATATTTAAAGGAGAACAATCAAATATCACTAAGTTTCACAATAACATTATATTTTCCCATATTAAGAATAAATTCAGAAGTTAAAGTAAATCTATAACAATACAACCCATCCTCACTCTCAGACAAGCCAAGTGGGACAAAGTGCCTTGAGAGAGTACTTAGGGGGAAGACATGGTGGTTGTGGTTCTGAGGGAAAACTCATCCACATAGCCTATGTTCAAGGATGTTGAAATCTGGATCAAGCATTTTCTTTTGAAACAAAAAAAGTAAACATGGGGAGAAACAAAATAATATGCATTTGATGCCTCTGGAATTAAGATGTATGTGTATCTGTAGAATTATGTTATGTGACTCTGATATTTAGGTTCATATATCAGCCTTGCCAGGCAATGCAGAATTTTAATGCTTGTGCTTTAATTGAAAAATATTTAAAAATTGATTTAAAAATAAATTTAATAATGTAAATATTCAAACAACCAACTAAATTTGAAATACTTAAATTGATGTGTCCTGACTCATCACTATTGAATTAATTACTTTTTATTACTGTATAACCTCTAATAATTCATGATAACTAATAAAGATAATGAAAAGTTTTATTTGAAAAGCCACTTGATATTCAGTATACAATACAGCATATTAAATGGATATAAAATTCATAATTACATTAGATATTGCCAAAGTAATATCTGGACAATCATGGGGAAAGATCCATGAGCACTTGAACAGTATATCTTGCCATTTTGGGGTGTGATGTTCTATAAATATCTGTTAGATATGGTTCATTTTTCATATTATTCAGTCTCTCTTCCTTATTTATGCTCTGTCCAGATATTCTATCCAATATTGAGAGTGGTGTATTGAGGCCTCCAAATATTACTTTAGTGATGTATATTTTTTCCTCTCAGTTTTGAGCGTGCTTCATGTTTTTGGGGGCATTTAAGTTAGGTGCATAAATATTTTCTCTTCTTGGTTAAAGTTCCCCTTTGTTAAAATATAGTTTCCTTTGTCATTTCTTATAATCTCCTTTCATTTAAAATCTATTTTATCTGATATTTGTATCATTATGCCAGAACTTTTTTCATTACTATATGTGTGGAACACCTTTTTCTAACCTTTTTCTTTCAGCCTGATTGTGTATTTGCTTCTCTGGTGAGTCTCTTGTAGACAATGGATACAAAAACTGTATTTTCCCATCCGTTCTATCAGATTATGTCTTTTGAATGGGGAGATCACACCATTAACGTTCAATGTTATTGCTGTAAAGCCAATATTTACATCATTCATTTTACTCCTTGGCTTTTCATTGTCATATCTTACTATTGCCTCTTGTCTGTTTTTTAACTATTTTAGTTACTCTAATTTATAATGTTCATTTCTATGCTCTTCTCCAAGCCTCTTGCCCTTGCTTTTTCATTTCCGGCTATAACACACACTTTAGTATTTCTTGTAGATCTGGTCCATTGGTGAGAAACTCTCTTAGTTTTTGTTTGTCTTGGAGACTTTAAATTCATCTTCATTTCTAAAGGATAGTTTTGTCAGATAAATAATTTTTGACTGGCAGTTTTTCTCTTTCTGTAACTTAAACATATCATGTCACTGTCTTCTCCCCTCCATTGTTTCCGATGAGAGTTTGGCCCTTAGACTTATTTAGGCTCCCTTGTAAGGAATCCATTCCTTTTCCATTGATACACTCAAAATCCTCTCCTTATATCTGCCATCTAACAATTTAAATAGTAGATGTCTCAGAATAGGTCTTTTTAGATTTATTCTGTTTGGGGAATATTGTACTTCTTGAATATTGATAATCATGTCTTTCATAAGGTTGGAAAAATTTTGGTCATTATTTCCTCAAATAGTCTTTCTGCCTCTTTTCCTTTCTCTTCCCCTTCTGGGACACTTATTCAGGGTAAGTTTCTGTGTTTTGTGCTATCATTCAGTTCCATAAAACTTTGTTCAATTTTTTCCATTATTTTCTTTCTCTGTTCTACTGTTTTTAAAGTTCAGTTGTTCTCTCTTCCAATTTACTGATTCTGTCCTCAACGAACTCAAATCTTCTGTTATATGCCACTTAATTGTGTCTTTCATTCCCATTAATTTTGTTACTTTTCTTTGCAGGCTTTCAAATTGTTCTTTATACTCACACAGTGTCACCTTATTATACTTTTTATCTTTGTTCATAGTTTCCTTGAACTCTTTAAATTGATTAACAAGATTTGTGTGACCATAATTGATTAGGTGTCTTAAATCATGTGTCTTGTCTGGAGTCTTGATTTTATTTCCATTGGCTGGGCCATATTTTCCTGTTTCTTAGTATGGCTTGTAATTTTTTGTTGATATCTAGTCATCTGATTGTGTTGGTGATTTTATTCTGTTTATCCATTTCTCTCTCTTGGCTAGTGTTTTTTTATTATTTTATTTATTTATCTCTCACCACTTCCTCATTTTTTTGCACTTGGTGTGTCTGTTCATCTTTCATTTCTTTAAGAGGCC